>JARFOD010086483.1:0-13773 GCA_031763545.1 Mopalia muscosa | reverse complement strand
GTTCGGGGCTGGTGAAAATTAATTTCGCGTCGTTTGGAAATGAAGTTAGGGGCGGGTAGATATGAATTTCGGGGCGGGTAGAAATGAATTTCAGGCCGGTGTATATTTATTTTGAGGCGGGTAGAAATGAATTTCAGGCCGTGTATAAACTAATTTCGGGGCTAGTGAAAATTAATTTCGCGTCGGGTGGAAATGAATTTAGGGGCGGGTAGAAATGAATTTCGGGCCAGGTTGAAATGAATTTAGGGCTGGGTGGAAAAGAATTTCCGGGCGGGTGGAAATCAATATCGGGTCAGGTAGAAATAAAAAAAAAAAAAAAGAATTCAAACTGGAAAAAAATAAATTAATGAAATTTAGAATAGAAAAAAATAAATTAATGTCCCCTATGAGCCGCCGTACCCCTACATACGACAGATTTAACATCTTTGCAGATGGTTGAGTCTGTATATCATTGTACGGTCCACCAAGAGTTTTACAGGAATTAGTTCTAATCAAATACTTCCCCTGTGAAGCTGTTTTTTTAGTTAAATGTTCAGATATACAGTTACAAAAATGCACCAATAGGCAAAGGGCACGTAATGAATGAAAAACCGGATGCACTGGGCGGAGTGATATCATGGCTTAGTGCGTCTAGACTAATCCCATTTAACACGCTTTGAGTTGCAATAATACCATAATAGCCTTGGATAGCTCAATGGGATGACTTTCAAATGAAATTGATATCGCTGAATTAGCAGTATTGCAGGATTAACAACTTGGCCAAATGCGGTTATTGTGTTTTGCTTCACTTGAAAAAAGGAAAACTCTTAATAAACGTATCGCGTTATACCAATCCCAGTCTATTGATTCCTTTCAGAAATCACACAATCTCATCCAACCAGCAGCTGACAATAAGCTTTCAAGTATGGTTGTCCGCTTATTCCTTTCTTAGTTTCCAGTTTAGTGAATAAAACGGGAAATTCCGAAATTTTATACTAATTTTCCCACATGTTTGATGAGAGAATCTTTTACCATTAAAATGTTCAGTACAACCGTTTCTACTTGATAAGAAAACCCTTTTTGATTGTGTCACAACCTTGTTATTCATGACCCTTGGTACATGTAGTGGTGACCTTTGTTGATTTTGTCAAAATCCTTGTTGCTATTCGTCACCCTTGCTCTATCTAGTTGATTTTTGATTGAGTTTATTTACCAAAAAGTTTGTCCAAACAATGGAAATTTAAAGTCAGTAAACACTGTCGGGAATAAACTCCTATGAGCTTGCTCGATTCTTATTAATAATAACAAGTGACGATGAGGTAATGGTACGGATTGAGTTTGGTCTTTTATTCCACTTCCGGAGGCCCATAGTACAAAATAGATAAGAGAGATTGCTTCTAATAATTGGTGGTTCAAGTTCAAGTTCACAATTCCGCCTGTTATAGTTATATAAATCAATTTTGTTTACAAAAAAATTATGGAAACTGACTGGAACTTAGTCAGGATGATAGAATATCGTGTATGTTCCTATAAGTACATGGTAGAGGTTAAGCAGGTAGAGGGGGGAATCTGTAACTCAATTACCCTTGTTGATTGTGTCACAACATTTGTTAATATTCGTGGCCCTTGTAGGCTGTAGTTGTAGTTGTGTCCTAGTTGTGTCCTAGTTGTGTCCCTTGTTGGTTGTGATACAACATTTGTTGTTATTCGTGACCCTTGTAGGCTGTAGTTGTAGTTGTGTCCTAATTGTGTCCCTTGTTGGTTGTGGCACAACATTTGTTGTTATTCGTGACCCTTGTTCTATGTAGTTATGAACCCCTGCTGGTTGTGTCACAGCATTTGTTGTTATTCATGTAGTTATTTGTAACATTTGTCCCTCCGGAGATTTGAAATGGTTTCATTGAATCTATTTTAAACAGTAATAAATATATGCATAAAAGTGTTTCACCAGCACCACTCAGTCGTGTACTTACCTGTGACAAATCACTCAGTGCGTAGACCATTGTCTGTTTGTTTCACTGTAAACTGGTTCATTCGAGAAATCCAGCGAATGCAAAAGCATTGAACTAGAAGTTTACTTACAAAAATGAAAATATACTAATAAATATTGGCCAAAGATGGCGTTTGGTCTGGCCATTAGGAAGAAAAGGCAACGTTGGATAAAATCGCCTTTGATGTTGCTGCTTTGGCAGTTAATGTAAACATGCCATTGTTTTTGTTCACAGTGATGTACAGAATGTGTCATAGATTTAGAGATTTTTTATCCCTAGTCTCATCACTCTGCAAACAGACAGACGGTTCGCCGATGTCATGTTTGTTGTTGATGTCTGTGTCGGTGATTCTATTCACAGCTAACCAATTTCATCTTGCTTTAAACGGTAAACAGGTCGCGTTGGATTGGTTTCAATTAAAATCACTATTTATGTTTCATAGTGGGGAAAACATTCGTTCACATATGTGCTCAGCTTAAGTTTTTTCTTAACCAGTTATCATTTTCATGGAACACATATGCAATTATGTCGGCTACAACACTGATAATCTTACCTGGGTTATAGACTTCGTACGGTTTGATGTGTTGACCTCTGAATGAACACACGTGTTTGAATGCGTCTTTTGCCAATTATACTAATTGTGCAACAACAAAACTACCTGCTGCAATGCAATCAACGATAATCTATAAACAACTTGATTAGTTAGTTGTTTCCTCTTTAGTTTATAACAACTGTATCTCGAATAGACCAGAATAATTTTGACTGATAACTTTATAGTTGAATATCTAACGGATATTTTACATCTTTTGGTCACTGTTTATCTGCCAACACTTCAATCTGTAGCACCACTTACTCAACAGATATAACAAGTCTAGCCATTGATAAGAAGAGAAACATCCGGTTAAATGAATTATAGATAATGGAAAGAACTTTCTGTGCAGCTTGAAGTTAACCTGTATAGTTGTGATAAAGAAAAAGCTCCGTTAAGCAATGAAACTAGGTTTGTTAAAGTGAACAATAGTGAAGTACGTGGGATTGAAAAACAGTCTTCAATCTTCATTAAAAGCGAATTATCAGAAACCTTTGTCTAAAGACCACAGACATTTCATTGCAATTGTTTTGCAGCTACAAAGAAACCAAATTCTTTCTGATGCTTTTAGACTCGAGTCGACGGTCGGCTCGCGAGACGTACCGTTCTCTTTCACGTTAGAATGACAGTCTACTGGATTGAAAAATGGTCATCAATCTCCATCAAAAGCGAATTATCAGAAACCTTTGTCTTAAGGCCACAGACATTTCATTGCAAGTGTTTTGCAGCTACAAAGAAACCACATGCTTTCTGTTGCTTTTATACTCGAGTCGACGGTCGGCTCCCGTTCTCTTTCACTTTAGAATGGCAGACTACTGGAGTTACTCCAAGTTTAACTATATTTGTATATAGATAACCTTAAGTTATGAAACCGTTGTGAGACAGTCAAGAAATAAACCATGTGAACTTATTTTTAAAATGAAGGCTTGGACTGACCACAATGGTTCTGATACTTCCAATCTGGTGCTCATCAACAAGATAAACCTAATGACGGCATACTGAGAACCGGTTGTGGTATTGTGCCGTCAGTAATTTTGCCGAGCACACGTTCTTCAGGGTCAGGCACAAATTTTCCGAAGGGAATGCCGTCTAACTTGACAACAACGTCTTTCGCAAAATTAAGGATGAAAAAAATAAAACTCATTGCATTTGTTATTCTGGTGATGAAAGGCGACTCAAATAATCGTGTTTCCAGTTAACAAATTGCACCGATGTCGTAAACTTTTTCCCGCGTCCCCTTTGTATATATATATCGTGAGCCTCTGTAACCCAAAAGTGTTCCGATGGCGAAAAGCAAATTTTTCTCTCTTCATTTATTCAAAATATAAAAGAAACACTTTTTTCTTTCAGTACAATAAATAGTGTATATATGCAAAACAATACAACTTTTTACAAATATATATATATTACAAACATTTATGAATTATGCTATTAGTGTTAATTGTGAATAAAAGCCAAAAAATCCCTTCGAAGGACAGGCTACGGACTGAATGTTACTTTCCAGAGATTTACTAAATAATCCCACTGGATGGGATGAGTTTTCCTGGACATCTGATCATTTTGTTAAGTTTGAGGCACAAAATTGTATGAGGTTATTCGCCAACCAATCGTTATCGCTTTGCCAAAATCAGAAATCTAAACAAACTTGTCTGTATGCGTCCCGGGTAAACTGGTATCTCAAACTACTTCTGTTCAGTCCTGCTTCTGTGATCCTTCCTTCTCACACCGTATCAATGTCATAGACATTAAACCTTTCAAAGATTAAATCAAATTGACTCAATCACAAAGCCTATTTATCTTTCATAATATTGTCAGCTTAGTTTCTACTCTGTGCCCAGGTTAAGGGTTTGCTTCCCCTCTGTCAGACGGGTTAATATTTTCATTATGCGTGTCTGGAATTATGTGTCCGCCACACAACAAGGCTTTATTTCTCAGTCGTTGGCTTCGTATACACTTTTTGCATATTTAAATTATCAAAACCAATAAATTCATAGTGTATAGTTGGATTTCAACTCATGCGTGGCTTAGGCCTAACCAGCTTGCCTAATTCCATTTATCTGCTTACCTGGCAAGGCATTAATTTAAGGAAACTGGCATTTTTTTTTTTTCGTTTTTTCTTCCCATACATATTTTTGTGTGCTTTTTTTTATGGAAACCCCTTGCTGGTATGGAAAGCCTAAAATGCGCGTCGGCGAGCTCAGGAATAACGTCACTATCCAAGATGGCGCTTACCCGTGCCTAGCCCAATAGCAGTAAACTAGTATTGTATGTATTGGCTATGTTCACAAAGCTAAGCGGTAGTGTGCAGGGAATTCGTCTTATCACTCTAAGCCACCCTGAGGTGAATTATATCTCTATCAACCCTGAATATTTTACATAATAGTGCATGGTATTTGTAACCAGTGAAACCCAATGATGCTAACGCCAAACATAAATTATTTCCCAAAATGTGTTACACATTTTATTTTTTTCTGTCGTCTGTTCTGTTAGTTTTCTCTTTTCGAGTGGTAAGCTGGCATAAGGACCGAAAGAGAATAAATCTCGTTGGCAGCCTCAAACTAAGGGAAGTCATTCAATTAGCCTTCATGTTCACATTCACCGTTTAAACAACTCTTTATTCTCTGATTCCAGCAACAAAATACTTCAGTACCAATCATGCATGTACATGTATTAGTTTCATTACTTATATAGTAACTGACACCTTTGGATAGAGGCAATTTTCATTTGTTTGTTGGATTTGATATTAGCACCGTACTTCATACGTGTCGGTGTAATTACAATTCACTAATCAGAAGTTATATCTTAGTCATATTGAAGAATGAAATCTTTAGTGTTTTAGGATAACGGTTCGGTCAAGAATGTTTTAGTGCAAAACATGTGACATTGAACAGTATGCATTGGTAAACATTGGTACACAGTTTGCCATATATGGTGTTATTTGCGTTGAAAACGGAAGTAGGCGTGGCTTATTATCGGAACTATAAATCCAAGTACGGTTTCGTCCACGTTTTCCTGTTGTGTTAATCAGTTCCTCACCATATCCGATGTTTCCCGGATTTTTACACGGAAACAACCGAGGTATGTTCCGACATAAACGTGCTGGATTTAAATCAGCGAAATAAAAAGCCCAATTACATGCCACAAAAGTAATGTAATTGGATATATGGCAACGAATGTAAATTTCATGATTTATTGTTTGGTTCAATGTTCAAATACGACAATTTCAAAGAGATATCAGTTTAACTGTTATAATACAATTTCATAATTTGTATTGGAAAGATGGATAAAACCCAGTTGTATTTGATACCCCAAATAATTACTCTAGTCGTGTAGAAATTACGGATTTAGCAGGATTCAAAAACGATGGGAATACAATGCAATTGATCTGATCATAGATTACCTAATGTGTTGGGCGTCAATTGATAATATTACATTGGTGTATTGATGGATTTGCAGTCTCACGTGGGGAATAAGTGTTTGGTCACAGTACGCCTATAAACATTTAACCCTTACTCACGTCAGGCGGTGTCAATCCAGGACTATTTATTTTATTCACAACGTTTGTTAACTAATTGCCCAGGGCTGTGTATAAAAGTACATAGTATGCTGGCGTATTAGTGCATTTTATTTAAATTACTTTATTCCTTTTTGATATACAAGAGATTTGATTTAACGGACAACGCTTCTAAACACTTAGTATGTTTTGTCAATGTACGGTATGTACAATCATAAAATTGCCGAAATTACCCTTAAATGAGCTTGCATTAATATCTCATTGTCACATTTGCTTGTAAATAATTTTGCTAATCAACAGTCTGTCTCTTGCTCTTTTGAACATATTCAGAGAAAAAAATCATATGCCCACTAGTATGGAACTTTTCCCACCATCCCGTATTCTGACTGTTTTGAATTGCGGTTTCTGTTTCTGGTTGCAGTATTATTTGCGGTTTCGTGCTTCATTTGTCATACAAAATTCAGAAAATAAAAAAAATATTACAAACAAAGCGCTGTGAGCTGGTTGATATGAGGTGTTTTTTTGCGTTAGGATTTAGAGAAACAGTGTTCTAGCAACATGTTTTACATTGTTATGTTTGAAGGAACATACAAGAATCTGAAAGTAATACTATCTATGTTAATTAAATAAAGGCACTTTTATAAAACAAAAGCTGAGGTATATATTTAATAAAATCCCTAAATTGGTACTTTTATATGCTTATAGTTTAATATAACATACCTGTAACTTTGATTACGATTCATCCAGACTATTTGTAAACCTAATACAGCCTTTAATTTGTTTGTTTTGTGAGATTTATTGATATTGAAGGGTATTTCACTTATATGACGACGGATTGTCCACTTAACACTGTTTGTTGCCTTATTACGGTGGAAACCCGAGAGGAAACCTCGTAAAAACAAACCCCCGCGATTGCCGGAGCCACATCTTGCGAGTCACTTATATACCTGGGTCGACCGACGGATTCGATGCTGTGAATGGTACATCGAAATACGCCCAGAAAGCGCACCTTCTAACGACTAAGCTACGGCCGCGGGCCAATACAGCCTATATAGGCTGCGGAAGACCGCACCGGGTAAAAATTGTGTTTATTGTTGAACCATCTTCAAAGGCTACATCCATCGTTTAAGATATCACGTCACATTAAGTGTTATGTAGTTGTTATTAGGGTTAGATTTAAACGTAAAGACAACTGCTTTTCGATCTAAAATTATCATTTTTATTACATATTTTCAAAGACAAACATCTATATAGCAATTGCATACGAGTAAGCATAGCCGATAAATAGTTAATTTAAAAGGCGGGACTGACGCCATTGTTCGAAAACATGGTCGGTCACCAGTGAGTTCGTTTGCTTATGGATGCATTGGAAGGCATATTTGACCACACGGTGTATATACATTAACTAACTAACGGCTATGCAAATTCGATTGCATAAGTTTAGGTTGAAAAACAGTTGTCTTCCCCTTTAAGTCTAGTTTAGGGTTAGGTATAGGGTTAAATTTAGGATTAGTTTTAGGGTTAGGTTTATTATGAACCTTACCCCAAAACTAGAAATTCACGTATGGTTTAACTTGGCATACATGCCCTTTATTGTAGATCAGCCGTTCATTGATTTGACAGTACCGTGACACTATATGATAAAGGAAAATTCCACGGACACTGAGAAGATGGAAATCGGGAAAAAGTACTAAGTTTCCCTTCTGTTTTTTACTAACTAACTTGCAAAAACCTCATGTATACACTTCCGTACAACGTTAAAGACCGATCAAACAATGAAACATATTTTGCAATGTGAGTAACTTACTTTTGTGTTACTTATGTAAACAACTATAATTGTCAAGCAATTGGTATCGAACTGATAGCTATAATTCAATTCAGAACCCATTAAGATCTACAGAGATAACGGTTTCAGTCCCTATGTTAGTAAAGCTGTTGGTTACTGGATGGGACTTCCATTAAATGTCGTCGTTTCGCTACATCCAGAAGTACTTTGATCCCTCCGCGGAGTCATTCGCTAGTGACAGCTCACTCATTATTATCACGCGTGGATCTGAAGAAGAAACATTCAGTTTTTACGCAAACCCAAACAGACCGCTTCTATTGGCATTCCCGTACATGAAAGCTACTCACACCCAATTAATTGCGTATTAATGGACCTGCTGTAAGTACGGTCCACAGTCCATGATACTAATAGATTGTAAATTCTATAATACACATCGTATTTATAACATTGCTTTGTGATTGACCACAAACTAATTTCATGTTTGTCTCATCTTGGTGCTTTTAACGAATAACGTTATACAAATGACAATAAACTTCGGCTGTAGCTACTCAAAGAACTTAATATATGGTGGGTAATCATGTAACACCATGGTATAGATATTCCCATACTCATGTATTTAACCACTTTGTCATGCAACATTGAGCAAATGGAGCCAATTTGATGAGAAAATCTACCAAGCAACATGGGGTCGGCAATACAGCAGAAAGTGAAAGTTGATATCCATTGAAAGCAACTAGTTATTCTGTATTTTATGCCAAAGAGGAATGGAATAGATTCATGGCCATTATGCATATGTTTTATCCAAACAGATAAACCCATAATACCAAACTGATAGAATTCAGTGGCAACAAAATCTTGCTATAAATCAAACATTAATATATGAATTTATTTGCTTTAAGCTTGTTTGGAGAAAATCGCGAGCGAGCCAGACAACGATAAGTTATCGGATTAGTTTAAACTGTATTTCCACAGAAACCTCGTTAATATTGTGTCAGGCGTGAGTTTTACTCGCTTATCTGAAAGCTGTAAGCCATTTCAGATTATTGCGAACAAACTACGAGCAAATTTCGCGAAAGTCCGCTGTTTTGCTGAAACAAATTTGAATTTAGGAAAAAAATTAGCAAATTGACAATTTCATTTTCAATGGGATGTCCAAAAAAGTATCTCAACTCAGCAAATTTTGGACAGCTAAATGTTAATTTTAAGATTGTCAATCGATCTTTGATAATATATTCCTGACACCATATTCAGCAAACATCGACCATTTATAGCTGTTAATTGGTAGATTATTACGGACCAATTAATCATCAGATATATAAAGAGTTTACGTGTCGCTGCCCAATTACACAGCAGGAGTGGCTCGTTCCCATTTCCAAACCTATTTAAGTTGGTGTCCTATTCAACAAACACTGATAACCACCCTTGGAAGAAAGCTAAAGTTCTTCCGAGCAATCATCTGTAAATAACAGAAATTCTACCTGAGTTCTAGATTAAATCAAAGCATAACTTTCAAAATTTGTACTCTAGACAAAACATTTTTGTCAAGTTTAGGTTCAGATTTAGGTGTGTTGTTTAGGGTTAAATGCAGTGCAGGTTTAAGGTTTTGGCAATCGCAAGATGTTTTAACGAGGATTCCTCTTGCGTTTACACAACGTGTTTAAAGAACAACCCGTCGCCATATAGGGGACACAGCATTGAGTACGAAGTTAAACGCCCATAAAACAAATAAACTATCATTCTAGCGAAACTACTCTAATAACTAGACTTATAACCTCTAACAAAACTCACATCACTTATATAACTATGGCTAGTCAAGCCGCCTTCCATACTGAAACCAAACGTTATTTTTTCTAGAGCTCACATTCATGCAAAACTATGAATATGTGCGTTGGGACAGTTTTTCCAGTCTTGCCAGAGTCAAAGATGGACTTTGGGGAAAATATCCTATTTTCATAATTAATTGTTTTTGCATCTCCGTTCACAGAACACGTAAAACATTTAGATAACTGCATTTTATCCTCTTTCTATCTAGCTCTGTGAAGATTTCCGTATAATGTGTCAGTTTGGTTAAAGTTTGAGGCAGTAGTTAAAGTTACTTTGCTCAAGCGGTATCGTGCTAGCCCAAAAGGGTTATTAATGAAACAACCTCGTCAGTCGTCACCATCGGCAACAAACATAGACAAGACGGAACAATCACAAGACCCCAACACGACACAATAACAGACCGACAAAAGACAGCATCGAGTGTAAGATTGACGTTCAGTCTTTTAATAAATTTAAAAGCTCCTTAATTTGAACATTATTACATTTTTTCCATGCATGGGTAATTTTAAAATGATGTGTCCACATTTGATTTGCAACTGTGTCAGCATGAAGTAAGATTGGCTTACCCGATAGTTAAACATCACAGTAAACAGGAGCGTACAGAACAACTGTATACCACGTTGATATCGAACTGTTATTACTGTTTTGTTCTAAAGGATATAATGTCAATATAAAATATTACCTGTCAGTAATTTGTATTCAACGGATATGTATACATTTAACTACAGAGGTCTTGGAAATAGCAATCAGGCTTCGGCTCAGATAGGCTGACAATACCTCCATTGGGTCGTCTAAGTTCGACGGCTACACAGCTGTGAGACAAATCACTTATTGGCCTTCGGCATACATCAATCTACCCGGACAGCATTCCCCATTGGAGAGGATTATTTTTTGTGAATGTTTGATTTTTTACCAATTCAATGATACATTGGATGCAAATTAGTCAAATATAATATTTTTGGTTTCTAGAGAACATTTGGTTGGACAACGGTTTAGTAGCAGTAGTTTGTCGACACATGGGAGACCTTTGTGTGAGCTCCTATTAGCTACTCTTGTTCGTGTTACTGCTCATCTTCAAATCCGCCCATTCACCGGTAAGGTTATTTTTGCTTCAATTAAAAAACGTAAATTATATAACACATGACCACTACTAATATCTGGTTAAATTGACGAGAATTACCCGTCAAAACAAATATCATTGTTTAAATGCATATGGTGGACTTTTCGCACCATATTGTTTCTAATAATTGATATTTATGAATATCGTTTTACAATATTTGTATGTAAGTTTATGAAAGGACTTGTTACTTTGTGACCAATATCATGATTTTCTTCTAAACATTGGTAAATTTTGCAGAGGTAACTTTTTATCACATGCATGGTCTACAATACAAAAAAAGGCTATATGTCTCTGGTCACTCGTCAAAAAGGGAGATAAAATGTTAATAATGTAACTGGAATTGTTACCTATATCATTTACAATTAACAATAAAAATATCATTGGGATGGTCGGTGGACGAAAGGGGAGATAAATATGTACTCATGTTATCGAAATTGTCACCTATACCATGGACTAACAAAAGCATGGTGTTAACATGCAATTAAATTAAATGGTTAGTTAACGACATAGGTGGCACTGCCCGTTATATGAGTGACAGATTTATATCCCTTTCAGCTACCTGGCTAAACCACACTATAGCTCGAACAAAATTATAATTGCGTTTATAAAATGCAGACCATCATTTTATCCACAGGGTTAAAAACCTTTCTGCAAGCTATTTTTTTCCTAAGCTTCAAATCTGTTGAAGGAATGTCAACATTCCCGATTTGAATCGGTTGGTCGCTTCGACCTTCTCTAGCAACCTCGTCCAGCAGCACTCGAGTCCAAACCCTCACGATTTGGTGATAATAAATTTTCGCAAGTACTGTACTCCATGGTGATAATAACATACAATTTTCAAGTTTCATTTTGACGTTATTAATGCCTTTGTGGACAATAAGCGTATCCATAGATATCATATAACTACCTACTAGTATACTATATTTGTTAATAATCAGAAGATCCGTTGATCAATTTTGGGACATCAGCAAATTTGTCAGTGTTAATAGAGGACATTGTGAATAGGCTTTGGAGCAATATTAACGGAAGGGAGAGATGGCGGCATCTCGAACCCAGCGATTTGTCAGTGTTCCAATCCTACTTCCTTCTTGACCCATGACGTTGCCAATAAGGTGTACCATTGGCTTTTTTAATCATTTATTCTATTTAAAACATCACTGACGTTAAAGGTAACACGTTGGCCGACTGCCTGCAGATGACAAGTAACGCGAGAAAGTGCGTTAAAAGCCAAATGCACGCATAACTCGCCTTGGCTCATTAATTTGTCTATTTGGCTACGAAACAACCTGTAATGTACAATCACAAAGTTAAGACTGTCTTGGGCCCGAGGTATCACTCGGAAAGATTTCCAGTCATTGCTGAGAAATGTAAAAGTTGTTTTCCCCAATATTCAACAATTAAGCGCTATCACAAAGTCGTCAAGAAATGAAACAAACCATATTATTTATCTTAACCATTTACTCGAATTGAACAAAAAGTTTAACGATAGCTTTGGTAGAAACGCTGTGGACATAAACCACAAAACAAGTGAAAAATACATCAATCGGTCCGTCCGTCAGTCAGTCAATCAATCGGTGAATATGAACGAAAGAAGGGTTAGACGAATGACAGTAAGAAGAATAACAAATAAATAAATATTGAAACAAACAAACAAATAAATAAGGAACGAATTAATAGATAAGTTAAACTCATAGAGTCCAGGCATTTGCGTTAAATTTCGAAACGGGACTGGGCTGACTGAGTGGCTGTGGTGGTGTTTTCTCTAACAGTTCAGCTGTACAGGAAGTGGGTGATTGCAAAAATCTTGACTCGGAAAATGATACCTTTAGGCGATGGACAAATAACGGATTTGGTGAACTACTTGCCTACTAATAGCTTTTTTGTTAATAACTATTTTGTTCTGTCGATAAAACGAGGTAAAGATTAAATCAATACTCATCCGTGGTATTCTCCAAGACAATCAACAGATAGTCGCAATTAAATTGATCTTATTTCGTCTTTTGTCCAGGTTTTCGATTTCTTTTGTCGCCAGCCTGTTGTCTCAGGACACACTTCTTTGCAACACATATATTTATGAAGTAGAGTAGGCGTTACTGTGAGCATTTTACATTTGTTAAAAGTTGATTTATTTTGGTTCTGAATCTTCTTCAACTATATTCGCCTTGAAAAAAAGTGAAATAAACAGAATACTTTGGTATTTTGTTTATGATTGTATTTATTTGTCGTGAAGTTGTTTTATGCAAACAAACGCTTTCTTGTTCATGACTCGCCACACCAACCCTTAAATATATATACTTTTTCAATCTATAAATTTGAAACTTCTATTCAACTTCTAAATGCCATTCAAAGATGTTATAAATAAATAACTGAACAAACAGTTTGCAAACCGTGCAAGGCGATGCCATAAAAAAATTAACCAAATATTAAAAGTCATTCGATGCATAGATTTACAGAAAAGCTAATGGATTACAGTCTTCAAATACTGACGGTCCTTTGTCTCTGCTTCTTCCTATTTCCTGTATTCAGACAACTTGTATACTATATTTATAGAAGCATTTCATTGCGCTTTTCTGTCGTTTCCGCAGCAGCTAGAAGTACTACAGGTGATAACTATTATACATAGGCCTGTCGTTCCGATTCAGTATTGTTCTCATATGAATGCCGTGCAATATAATTAATTTACGCGAGTATCTTGAAATATCTGTATATTTAGATTGAATAATCAAGGGTAACTCTCTCTATAGGTGGGTTGTATTGTCCAACTTAAATGAGCTGGCCCTTCCTTTGATTCTCAGAACACACTTAATTGATGTTAATATTCAAGCTTGCCTTGGCTGTTTCCTTTAAGTTAAGGGGTGCGCTGAGGCTAGAATTTTACCCTTATCATAGAGCACAATACAAAATAAACAACAAAGAAGGGGTAGCAGGGGACATTATTATTTAGTTTTCGTATTTGTTTTTTTTTTTTTG
>JARFOD010086472.1:0-18566 GCA_031763545.1 Mopalia muscosa | reverse complement strand
AGCTCTATGGCTTATATCGTGTACACACACAGATTAACATTCATTTTAAATTAAAATTGAATATATACATTTACATAATAAGCAGCTCTGCTAGAGATAAAACAGAAAGAAGAAGAAGAAAAAAAGTCTCAATAATAAAAAAAAATATTCTCACCACATAGTTGTTAACGCATATAAATATTGCAAAATAGAAAAGGAAGAGAAAAAAAAAGTAGGAAGGAATAAAAAAAAAAGAAAAAAAAGAAACGGCTGTATTATTTAGACATTGGTAAAATTAATAAATATATATAGCCAGTCAGACCCAACCGATGGTGGTCCATTCGGGTGGACGGTGTGATAAAACCGTTCATGCAAATCTCTTTGAACTGTCAATATCATGGCAAACAGCTAATGCAATGGCACAATTTTGGGCAGCTTTTAGTTCACAGGATCCATATAGTAGTACTGTTGTACTAATATCGTCTGCGTAACCGCTAGCACGTATATTTCAGAAGAATTCCTCGCATTCGTAAAAAAATATAGGACAATGTAGCAAATAATGGTCTGCAGTTTCAAGATGATGTCCACAGTTCCACAGAATTAGTTGGATCCGTCAGGATTTTTTTAAATGCACATAAACGATGGATTTTACGGCGTTGAGATTGAGTGTAAAAGCCAGATTCTTCATGTGAGCTAGCCACACTCTTAGTAAGACCTGTAATGGTTCCGAGACAATCCTTTTGGAGAGCCACCAACGCATTAGCTTGGTACTCTGTCAAATTATCCCAGACAATATCAGCATACTCAAGAGTCGGTCGTATGAAACTTTTGTACATAATTTCGAGGCACTTGCGATTTAAACGATACTTAATACCTCGAAGGAGGGAAGTTTTAGTATGAGCTGCTGTAAGTAGATTGTCCACATGGCTATTCCAATTACCCAAATGGTTAAAAGTGAGACCAAGATGTTTATGGGTATCACAATAGTCAATTGGGCAGTCCATAAAATGTATGTTTAGAACAGTCGGCTGGCGGCGTCTTGAGCATAACAGGCATTTTGTTTTAGAGGCGTTAAAAGATACGCGCCAGAGGTCAGCCCAAGTTTGAAGAGAATGTAGATCTTGCTCAATAGAAGTAAATATTACAGGGTTCGACAAGTCCCTGGATGATACGTATAGGCAAATGTCGTCAGCAAATAGTCGAATGTTGTTAATGATGTTACATGGGAGATCATTAATGTAGATAAGAAAAAGAAGAGGTCCTAAGACAGAGCCTTGGGGAACAAGTCAGTAATACCATACACCTGTCCCATGATCATTCAGCCCAGTTACCCGACCTTTGGTCAGCACAGTTACGCGCCCTTTATTCAGCACAGTTACCCGACCTTCAGTCAGCACAGTTACCCTACCTTCAGTCAGCACAGTTACCCGACCTGCAGTCAGAACAGTTACCCGCCCCGCAGTCAGCACAGTTACTTTCCCATCAATCAGCACAGTTACCCAACCCTCATGTCAGCACAATTACCCGCCCTTCGTTCAGCACAGTTACCCGACATCTTGTCAGCACAGTTAGCCGCTCTTATCTCAGCACAGTTACCCGACCTTCAGTGAGCCCAGTTACCCGCCCTTCAGTGAGTACAGCCACTCGTCTTTCAGTCGGCACGGCAACCCGCTCTTCAATAAGTACTGCTATGCACCAATCCACATATGTTCATCGTAAAATCCATCAAAGCACAAAAAATCTACTCGAAATAATTTCTACAGAATACCAAGGCGGACGTCAGGTTTGACTTTAAACAAGCAGCCTCACATCTTTTCTCTAGTACAGTGTCCCTTCAATTAAAAAATGAACAACAGACCAACATATTGGCTTTAAAACTTTGCAAAAGGTACCAGGGAATAGATGTGTGTCTGTTTGTTTACATGACAATCCTGATCTCCGTCTGGACATTTAGCAGAACACTCCTTGCGAGTTCATTTCTCTAAGAAAGTCGCTGTGACAAGGTATAACTGATACCAGTATGTATGTTTTTGCGTAAGACATACGCGAGACTCCAACTCAAACAAAAAATATTGACCGATGCCAGAGCTTCTAGTATGAAACACATTGGCTACTTAATCTACTTTTCATTATTTGTTACAAATAGTAAAGCCTGATAGCTGGGCTTTGTTCTCTAATTGTTAACGTGAGTATACCTTTATTTATGATGGTCATATGGACGATGAGATCGTACTCCGATAGATGTCCTCTGGTGACGATAAACCTCAAGAATCGCCCACCAGTTATCGGTGTCTTGAGTTGCGGATGAGATGTCGATGTGTAAATACCCTGTCAATGAAGTATGCATATTTTAATGCCGTATTTAAATAGGACGTGCTTTAGCACAAATAAACCGCCATAAAAATAAAAAGCAAAACAAAAGTAAACAATGACATAGCAACAAAACGTTTCAGATTTCCACACAGTAGGCCTATAAGCTTATAAAATATGGAAATTGTATACGGTTGTTCTGTAGTTGGAAAGCATGAACATATCTTAAGAAAATTAATAACTATATATTACTGATACAAATACTAAAGAAGTTTGAACAGTTCTGAGATTTTAGGCAGCAGATAACGGCCAATTTAAATCTTTTATTTTTTCTAAGCTGTTAATGTTTGCAGCCTATAAACCGCCGAAAATTATTCTTATTTGTGCGAAATAGATGAAAAGCTCGAAAGACTCATGGCAATCAGGTAAAATCTTTTTAATGCAATCATTTTTATTTTGTTAAGAAAATGATTATTAACAGCATTTTCATTTTGTTGGGAAAGCGCTTTCTTATAGACCGGAAGTCGAACCAAGGACACTCAGATCGTCAGCACTAAAGGCCGATTTCCGGAAAGGTCTAAAATTGTGTAATAGAATGCTGTCCCAAAATAACGAAATACTTTTGTTAAACGAAAAAGCAGCCAGTCAGCGATACAGCACCGTAATGCAGGTGGCATACCTGATTGACAAATCCTTCAGAACTCTCTTTGGACGTGAGGAGAGAAATTTCCAAGTCTTCATCATTGACGTCGAAAGAATCAAACTGATAATACAAAATGTCATATAGCCCCGACGATCTAAAAGTAACAAGACAAGTGTAGGTCTTCTGAGGCCAAGCTATTCCAGAAATCTCCAGGATTTGAACAGCGTCACTATTTACTTGGATTTCTTCATCACAATGGCGGAATATAGATATAGTGCAATCTGAAATTGAACATATTTAGTTGGTCTAAAACAAAATGTTACATATTTTTTGATAAGTTCCATTATCACACGTTTTCTTTGAAATATTGGATATTACCATATATGACGAATAAAAATTGTCAATAAAACTAAATTTATAACCGAAAATACCACAAAACGTTTTGTAGCATCTTAGAAATTTAGACGACAGCATAAATATGTATGAATTAACAATTTAATTATTAATTTTACCACAAAGTTATTTCTATCAGTCCTGACATAAATAGTTGTTTTATTGTCTTCTGACTGAACTCACCTGTGAACATAATGAGCCCCGTGCCAAACAGAACGAACAATCTCAGACATTCGTACATCACGGGTACCCGGTAGAATCTGGTCAATTATACGAAATCAAACACATGCGTTTAACAACAAAGACAACAATTACAACAGCAACAACAAGAAGAACAGCAACAAAGAAGAGGAATTACAAAACATAAACAAGCTGATGGTCTTCAAAATTGTGACAGATATCATCATGTAACACAGATACAATCACAATTAAGGCAGATATCACACTGATACAATCACAATGGAGCCGGATATCACACTGATACAATCAAAATTGTGACAGATATCACACTGATACAATCAAAATTGTGACAGATATCACGCTGATACAAACACAACTGTGGCGGACATCACACTGATAAAATCACAATTGTTGCAGATATCACACTGATACAATCACAATTGTTGCAGATATTACACTAATACAATCACAGTTATGGCAGATATCACACCGATACAATCACAATTGTGACAGATATCACACTAATACAATCACAATTGTGTCAGAGATCACCAATTGTTACAGATATCACACTAATACAATACTAATTGTTACAGATAGCACACTGATCCAATCACAATTGTGGCCGATATCACACTGATCCAATCACAATTGTGACAGATATCACACTGATACAATCACAATTGTTACAGATATAACACTGATACAATCACAATTGTGGCAGATATCACACTGATATAATTACCATTGTGACAGATATTACACCGATATAATCACAATTGTGACAGATATCGCACTGATACAATTTCAATTGTTACAGGTATCACACTAATACAATCACAATTGTAACAGATAGTACACCGATATAATAAAAATTATGACGGATATCGCATTGACACAATCTCAATTGTTTTATATATCGCACTGATACAATCACAATTGTTTCAGATATCACACTGATAAATCTCAATTGTTGCAGATATCACAGTGATACAATCACAATTGTTACAGATATCACAGTGATATAATCACAATTGTTACAGATATAACACTTATACAATTACAACTGTGGCAGCTATCACACTGATATAATGCCATTGTGACAGATATCACACTGATACAATAAAAAATTGTTACAGATATGACAGTGATACAATCGCAACTGTTTCAGATATCACACTGATACAATGACAACTGTTTCAGATATCACACTGATACAACCAAACAATCGGAGTTCTATCGAACAGGGTAGACAGTTGTTTATATAGCCGGATATTGGAACAAAACTCTGTAACGTTAATAAGATTAACTGGTTAAACGTCTGATTTAACTAACGGAAAGGCCTGTCATATGAGTAAATCAATGTTAATAAGAGTTGATTTTGTTTTGAACTTGAGCGAATTGTCTTGGTGTTTGCTGTGATGTGTTATTCCAGAGGCATACAAGTATCATCTGGTGAGGAAAATCAAAACGTTCCATACGAATTACAGAAAATATAATTACATAAATTAAAAAAGTCCAAATGCATAGAACAATTACTCTTATTATTAATAAGATAGTTGTATATGTCGCGAGGTATAAACTGAGATACTTACCTTACACGCCTGGACTAGTTACGCTATTTCCCAATGGGTATCATTTCATCAAATCTCCTATGTGGATGCTTATCGTGCAATATCTGTGTTACTATGTAGCACTTCCATTTTGCCTTTTTTTGCAGTTTTTGTGAATTGTACAAAATTATTTTTTTATTCTATAGTATGTCAGATACAATACGAATATCTGTCCTGTGTTGTTTTTTCATGGAATTTTTCAGTTGACGAGATAACTTCACTCATGTTATTTTTTTCAGTTTATAACAGTTTATCCACCTGTATCCGAGGATATGCGGTATGTAAAGACCTCCCCACAGGTAAGTGTTTCTAAATAAGCGGATTTTCCTTCAAACATTTTTCTGTTATTCCACTGCGTTTCTCATTTGGTAATGATATATCTAAATATAAAGATGTATAAATCCTGTTTATTTTTCCAAAAATGCTCAGTATTAAACTTTATAACACAAATGTGATATTCCTGCCTTTCATATGTTTGGAAGAGATTATATAATTATTGGGGGGACGGGAGATTTGGGGGGGGGGGGGGGGGGAACTCTTTAATAATCTTGAAGGTAATATGGGTACATATTATCACATACTCATATAAATACTTGCTGTAAAATTAAGCATAAACTAAAAGCTTAATAGCATGAAATGTGTGAAAACAATAAGCATTCTTCATGTGTAGTGCTTGTGTTTATCTTATACAGAATATATATATATATGAGCCTTATAATTCACTTGTTTGGGTACATTTCTGTCGTCGTACTACTTCCCCGAATAACGGGCTTGAAAGAGAATTCAAACCAAATGAGACCGAATTTAACAGAGAAAAATAAAGTAGTGCCAATTCAATCCGATGGCTATAAGGGGAGAAAAAAAATACCACATGATTTTACATAACGTTCTGTCAACAAAGTTTCTTTTTTATGTTAGAGTCAGTCTCGATGATTTGATCTGAAATCTAGAAAGAAGCATTCGATCAATTCATTGTTAAGGGGGAATACTTTAGTATCCCAAGGGGTAGTTGTGGTAGAACACAATAGTCGTGAAATCTCCAAATAGCCTTTTGACAAACAAACACTGAAACATTTCGCATCCTTCAAGACTTACCCAATCTGATTTCCTTAATTAATCTCTAAAACTGAGCTAATCTGAGACACTATTCGAAATGTCATAGATGAGGCCCTCATCGCCCAATGTGAGATCTCCTAGATGAGGTCAAGGGACTCGCCAAATGTGAGGACTCATAGATTACGTGAATAGACTCGTTAAATGTGAGATCTCATAGATAAGGTCACGGGACTTCCCAAATGTGAGATCTCATAGATGAGGTCACGGGACTTCCCAAATGTGGGATCTCATAGATGAGGTCACGGGACTTCCCAAATGTGAGATCTCCTAGATGAGGTCAAGGGACTCGCCAAATGTGAGATCTCATAGATTACGTGAATAGACTCGTTAAATGTGCTATACCATAGATGAGGTCACGGGACTCGCCAAATGTGAGATCTCATAGATGAGGTCACGGGACGCGCCAAATGTGAGATCTCATAGATGAGGTCAAGGACCAAATGTGCTATATCATAGATGAGGTCAAGGAACTCGCCAAATGTGAGGACTCATAGATAAGGTGAATAGACTCGTTAAATGTGCTGTCAATGATGAGGTCACGGGAATCGCTAAATGGAGAACTCATAGATTAGGTGAAAAGACTCGTTAAATGTGCTGTCAATGATGAGGTCAAGGGACTCGCCAAATGTGAGGACTCATAGATGAGGTCAAGGGACTCGCCAAATTTGAGGACTCATAGATTAATGATTTGAAGTGGGATAATACTAAAGCATGAGAGTCTCAGTAATGTACTTTGAATGTTCTTCGTCTCATATATACTTTACTCGCACTTATGATTCTTTGTGTTGGACCGATATGACTCAGGATATGTTTACAGAGCAGTATGTTCTCAAAGTATGACTTCCTGGTTGAACTGTGTTACATTGAAACATGCTATTCAGATAAACATGGAAAACTCCGTGAATGTTCGTGCAATTATGCCACTTTTGTTAATACTAAACCTTCGCTAACAATGTCGAAGATATATACATTAATGCAAAGGAAAAAATACAGCAAAGCACACTCACACAGGATAAAAACACATGAGTTTATAGCATGTTTTGGACTCGCCAAACGCACAACGAAATCTTTGTTTTCATAATATATTCATGTTATTCATTGAAAGCATAAAATAAACGTTGTTTTCATGTCATTTTAACAACAACAAAAAAAAACATTCTAGTTAGATCTCATAGATGAAATCTCGAATCGGGTTGTATATTATTAAATACCCCGTCTGTGATCGGGCTGTATATTAGTAAATTTTAATTCAAATACTGTGAATATATGCTGATGTTTCTTTCCTATCCTAATTCTAGCATGTACTCAATTTCTGAACCGGGTTTTAAGCCGAGTATATTCGTATGTGCATAGAAACTTTAAAATGTATGCAGCTCATTGTTTTTCTTGTTTTTCTTGACCCGAAATGTCAACTCTTCTTATAAATATGGAAGGATGTAAATACTGTATAGACTCTTGGGTATTTAAAAGTTCACGAGCAGTGTAAATACACACAACCAAATATATTTATAAAGAATATAGCATAGTCATGTTCACGAGAACACAAATTAAATAAAAAAGAAAAAAAGACATATAGATCAAGGGCAACTACTCTTACGATCATATTACCACTTTGGTCTTATTTATTGCCCTTTGATATTGAATGAGTTGTGCAAATAAACTTTTCCCGTCACAACGGATCTAAAATGTACCATAGCGATCGTATATGTAGGCTTTATAGAAAAGATAACGGGCGGACACACTGGGGTGGAACCAGCTAGTACAGCTAGCTGACAATTTAACCGTTTCAAGTCCACTTTTCACAAAAATCCCACCTGTCCATGTGAGAGAGATATTCGTCTTCAATTTTGAACCAAGAATTATAATGTTAGTTATCTTTAATTATCTTAATTCTTTCTCGATGTATGCCAACAGGTTCTGTGTCTGGTTGATCTTGATTGGATAATAACAATGTCTATTTCGGGAGGGATTTCTCTTGACGTGTAACTTCTATATTATCCAATCACATCCAACCAGATACTTAAAAAATAGGCCTATGCACACTTGTCATAAATCAGAAGTTATAATGTCATTCGTTATATATTACTGTATGCATGGTGCTTTAACATTTCAGTTTACCCCCAAACAGTTGCCATGAATTGATCGCTTGATAATAGTGGTGAAATTCTCCAGTGAGAATAATGCTTGTTGTAAAACAACACCTGTTAGCAAATCAAACAAAAATCGTAATGGATAGATACATTCAGGTATGTTTCGATGCTGCTTGCGGATTGCTTAAAACAAACAAAAGAGATCAGTGACAGTGGGGAGGGCTTTTATGTAGATAAGATTTACAATTCCATGAACGACGTTAATCCATACAACGACATGCTTATTTTCAAAATATACTCCTTTTAATAATTAAAAGCATAATGTCATCATCACAAGACAATTTATTCCCCCCTCTCCACAAGTACTCCAACCAGATCTCACGAGGTCCTCGAGTCTCGACCGATCCGAGATCTCATAGATCAGGCACCGGAGTAACTATTAGGGGCACGTGCTCACAGTGCATAGGTTATTTCATAAACTATAAAACTGTGTTTTTATGTAAAATAAATTGCATAATACAGCACACGTTAGGAACAGAAACTATAGGCTTTTCTTTTTTTAATTGACACGTGGTCCCCTTTGAGCTAAGATAGTAGGTATTTATGTGATTGTCGCTGCCTGGTACTCCAGCTTGTGGAATATCTAATTATCAAAAAGTCACGTGGTCACATTTGGTTGTTTTTGTTCTCCCAGCAGCGGACATCCCCCTGCCTCTTCATATGGATAATGAATAACCCAACAATGGTACCATTATTTTCACACTTTCCTTCTTTTAACGGATTCTTTGTTTCTGGTGGTCGGGGGTTGAATTCCATACACATGTTTTGTGCTCAGTATAAACTATTGCCTTGACTTATTTAATAAATTGAATTTTAAACTGACTTGAATAATGGTGTTGGTCAAATTGAGTTTTCAGGACTTCTTTGTCTGACCAAAGGCCTCTAAAAATTCAGTTTTCGATGTGTTCTGTTGAAATGACTGCTGACATCAGTTTGGTTCAGGTGAGCTGATGTATAGCGTACTTGTAGCTGTATTGGCCAGAATCAGTGAACGAACAGAAATACCATTAAAACAACACCAGTGTGATCTCATTGTTACCAAAGCGGGTATGGCCATAGTGCATGTCAATTTAATACTCCTTAAGTCAGCCGTTATAAAATTAAGAGATTACTATAAATAAGCAGCACGAAATAGGTTTTGAAAAGAATAAATGTTCTGTCAACCATCAGGTATATGAGTGAGTCTCATGATTCGGTTCTGTCAATCATGGGGATTGTTTTAACGTACTGGTTTCCTCCCGGTTGCCCACCGTATTTTAGCAAAGAATCCATTGTCACATAATTATAATACCGTCGAATACGACTTTAAACCACAACCAAATAAGCCAAGAAATCTAAACCATTTAAACCAGCTGACCGTTGTGCGTTTTCTGATTGTGTATAGCTTTAGACAGCCATGTCACGTTCATATCCGTGTGGCAACAGGTGGCATAAGACCAACATTAATTTGCCATAGGCCGTAATGTAATGTTTGGCCACACAGCTCCCTACTAAACTTTCGTTGAGCGAAAATCCCTGGCACATACTTTAATCGGTCTTTTTGGGGTTTCCAGTTCAAATCTTGACATGTGATGACCGCGGAAAAACTTGAGTTACAGAGCATGGACGGTTATAGGTGTTGTCAGGCCGGCTCGGGATGTAAACAACAGCCCAATCAACCCTCCATCAAATGGTGATGAATACACCAAATGTGACCGATTTAGGCTATGAGATTACACTGACCAGAAACCTCCACTCAATTACTTCACATCAATACCAAATACTCCAGAAAAAAAATTCCCAGGGCCAGAATGAATAAAACAAGACTACACACTATTTTTACTAAGAACTATATTCCAGGGTGACAAAACGGAAGTGAATAATAGTGGCCTTATGTCAGGTGTGAATCTGTGTGCCACTGTTTCTTTTAATGCAATGGAAATACCGCTAAACGGCATTGATTGAATAGATAGGTGTTATACATCTTTGGCTAAGTACGATTGTGAACCGCGAAATCCATGACAATTGTTGCTCATGAAACACTATACTGTTCCAGGCAATTATTCACATCCCATTCTTTCATGCAGGCGATTCAATAAATACGTCAAATACCCAAGGTATTTTTGTAATTGGTACTAAACTATAGGTTGAGACTGAGAGATACTTTATTTAATCTTTTCAAGTAATGTTGCGAGGTGCTGAGAACAGCAAAAAGGACAGCCACAGAAACACACATGTGTTAATAAACATTACTCATATGTATGTTAGAGCAACGAGACTGTAAGATATAGCTACCTGTATTTATATAATCATATTCAAGTACCCGTAGAGGTTTTTTGCCTTACAGCGTTTAGATAATGTCAGTTATAAGAACGTGCTGTATACTCCACTGATTGTACTGTATATAACTTGCACTACATTCTTTTCTTCGTCTTGTTCATATGTAGGTCTAATTAGTCCAGTTAATTAGCTTCACTTGTGTTTTATTATTCCGTCACACCTGAGTTATAATCACGTGGTACAGGTAAGGTGTTATACCCCTCACACCTGCGAGAATGACGTCATGTTAAACTATGGGCTGGACTGTCCATTTTATCTTTATCCGTGTTTGGGGATAGTATCTTCAGTACTTGGGGTGAGTTCATATATAAAGCATGTAAATTTTTGTTCTTTCTGCTTTAACCTATGTTTGCTTCTCAGATATACCAACCTCACAGGTCCTGGACTAGACCTTTACATACACTGCTCCACGCCTTCATAAGCCCATGTTAAGAAAAGTTTCTCCTCTAGTTATAATAAAGGGGTTTCCCTGTAGCCTGATAAACGTGGCACCACCTATGACGAAGTTTTTCACAGCAATAAACTTTCATTAAATTGAATACACACCGTTACGGGTACCGATTTGTGCCCATGTAAATGTTTAAAATTCTAAACCCTTTATACTTTAAAGCACCTAAGGGATAATTCAATAAAGATGTAAAGGGTAGAATACGAACTGTAATACTTATATAAGACGACATCTTCTTTTTCTTGGCTGGGCTAAACATAAAAAATGAATGTGAAGTGTCCTTTCTCTGATCGAGGCTGCTAATTCTTTTGTTTTTTTCGTCAGGAGTCAAACTGAAATTATCAGTTATTACTCCATTACAATTTCCTCATAGAACCATCTGATATGAAATGTCCAACTTTCGGACCAATACTAAATAAATGATGTTAAATTGATGTTACATCTATACTAACAGCAGTCACAACACAAACACTGTCAGTTTGAACATCCTTTCATCACGGGTGGAGGGAGCTTCAATGATAAGGCTCGCTCGGGCTAAGGACAGATTGATTGCAGAAGTAGCAATGCTGTATTTACTAAGCAATGAAGGAAAATTAAAATCTTGGTTCTGCTAGCTAGTTTTAATAACTGTTGCAATACACCGCTGTCATATAAGTGAAATACTTTCAACTAATCAATCAATTAATTAATAAATCAATCAATCAAGCAAATGGTAAGGAGATTCCATCTCTTGCAGTAATCCTATACATTCTGACTGTGTAATATCATGTGATTTTCTGTATCGACAAAGACCTTTACAGCATTCTGAATTGAGAGCATTTCAGTCCAAACATGTAATTAAAGTTGAAGACTGATCAATTTTTTAACAACCGAAAATTGAAAAGAACTTTATCTCCGCTGTACATTTAGGGCCTGCCATCCCTCCCGGTGATGTTTTGAAAACGATTGTTAAAATAATAAAATCTGTACATGATCGAAGGTTAATATTTGACGACACTAATTAATTTTAGACCTTCATTACAACTACTGAAGGCAAACTCAAACACTTTTACTGCAAATCCTCAGGACAGAATTATTGAATAAGAGCTGGCTGTAAGTATATAGAAAATGACAGATATATCGTTTTAAACATTCCTAATCTAATTATATATATGACAGAATAATGGCCCTCTGAAGATATACACGAATTTGAATTGAGACAAGCAGTTTACCCTTGATGTATGTTTCCTTTTGAAGGAAATTTGAGGTCAATTCCCAAATACTAAAAGTACTTTTTCAAAGCACTGGTAAAAAATTCAAATTAGTTAAAATTCTTCCACTAAAAATCGTTGACCAATATTTTAATCCACGCGCTATTTTTAAACTTTTTTTTCTGCGGCCAATTACCATCTTCTTGGAGGACGGAAAAGAGCTTAGTTTTGTATGAAACGAAAATTCCAATAACCTGAATCGACCCGTAAACTGCAAATTGAAACCTTTGATGAAATGCTACTCCCTATATATGATGCAAGGATGTGAAATTTTGGAAAAAAAACGTCAGAATTTTTTTAATTTATCTAACATTTTGTAAATCTGTTATAGGAAAAAAACAATCTACTTCAAATATATGGTAATCATGTATGTATGAATGGTGATGCATTTGTATTTTGGAAAGTAAACATTTTTAACACTGCTATATATTATACAGTCGCCAGACATTACCTCTGTTATCATATGGTATATTGTCGCCTTTATGGCTATAGTGAAGTGCGTTTGTTTTATAATATCATCTGATACACGTGTCCCTCGTTAAGTAAGAGATTTTCCTCCGTTTTGAATAAAATTTAGGCCATAACACCATAACGACAATCTCGCTAGGTTTGGCTGATTGATTTATTCTATGTCTACGTTTTGTGTTTTGATAATGGCATAAATGTTACATGGTTAAAAAGTGTCAAACAAATCCCGTAAAAACTAACGCGGTTTTGTTTTATTTAGTCATGCCCTGTTGAAATCGTACAACGAATATTATTTGACAAATTGACGTTAACAGTTACATTTTCAGAAACAATAAAAACTAACCTCAACAGAAATGTTAAATTGTAAATTTCAAATCTTTAGATAAAATAGAAAGTGCAAATACCCATGTTCCATGAGATTATCAAACATCTATGATCTGTCGTTTAATACATACATTTAATTTTTTATATATCTTTGCCCCAGTTATTCTTATTTTTCAAAAATCCTATACACCCCGATTCTTCTGTTCATAGCCTTCTCCGGTAAAACGTGGGGTATTGATAACATTGCAATATACGTTTCAGGCGCCTTTACAGATTATCGATTGTAAAGCATCAGTCCAATTATGTTAGTAATTTTTCTAGAAAACTGCTACTTTTGCTCAAGTAAAACATTTTACTCTTGTTTGTCATGTTTATATCTTATCTTCTATTGTTCCCCATACACCATCAACCGTGACTGGTCTTAAGGGTGTGACAAAGAATTAGAGAATCAAGCACCTCTGAGATTATTCAGAGATACTGTGTATTGGTTGTAGATATGTCACTTAAAGATATATCAAATGTGGAAATAACTGAACAGTTTGTTCTCCACAGTTTACTACTACTAATTAAGAAAATAACATGTTAGGAGAAAAGACGAACGGGTGATTCCATGATTTACTTTTAGAGGAATATATCAGTTTAAGAATGTGCATCGGCTGTTGGTCTGATCAATTTTATATTAGTTACTTCGTTCTGATAGCTTGGCTACAACACATCGATATAATTTACATTCGACCAAAGAAGCCTTGTCCGTTAAAATTCCGACTAACATAATGCTCGTAAATGATGTTCATCTAAACCGTCCTAATGACAGTGGCTCGTTAGCTTAAATATTGTGTATATTCAGTTACCAGAAAATGTGCTGGTAGAGTCTCTAATCACAGAGGCCAGTTCAGAAATTCTCCTAACGACCATTGCAGTAACTGGTTGATTGAATCACTCTCTAATTGTCTGATCAATACATCTGGAGTTAACGTTGTCGTCAATGGGACAGGCTGACTTTTGATTGGACGAACTGACCCTCTATGGAAACTCTTACATCCTTTGTCAATGATCTGAGGGAAATTGTATTATAGTCCTGTTAAGCCCATTTACTGGTCATCGCTAATTAACGGGGATAGCAGCCACTCGGCATGACCTATACAACTCATCAAGGGGGATACAGTCTGCATTTATCTCCCAATGGGCTCTTTTATGCTACGGAAGACGATCTTAGCCATTTTACTTTTAGGATCTTAAATGAAAATCGATAAAAACAGGCTACCTGGATTTGAGGTAGGATTTTTTTTATCGCACTATAGACTTACAATTTACAAAATGGCGCTCTGGCATTTAGTTAGTGCATGGGTCTTGACGCTAATATAGCCTCATGCATAGGGTATATTTTTGTTCTTACGTATATATATGGTCGAGGTGTATCACTTTAGTGTAGCATCCACGGGGTGATGTTCATTGGACGTTTCTTGATCATAGGCCCTGATTACTTCAGAGGTCGAGAGTTCGATACTTATGATAATTTGACCCGCCTGCCAGAAGCCGACATTCGTAGGTTTTTCTGATTCGACCATATTTGCTTCGACTAAAGGCCATCAGGAATATACTATATAATGATTTAAAGTGGGGATGAATCAAACAAATCTCAAATTTTATAAATCTATAGCGTGAAGTCTCGGCAGTATACTTTGAATGTTCTTCGTTTGTTATTTTTCATTCGCACCTATGATTCTTTGTGTTTGACCGATATGACTGGAGATATGTTAACAGAGCAGCTTGTTCTCTAAGGATGACTTCTTGATTGAAATGCGTTACATTCAAATTCAAACACAAATATTCCCCTGCTTTTCAGATAAACATGGAAACCTATCTCCGCCGGTGCAATTATGCCTCGTTGATATAGTTTAATACTAAACTTTCGCTGACAATGTCGAAGGTGTATACGGTAATAAAAAGGAATAAATACAACACATTTAGTTCAATGTTAACTGTACAAAGAACATTTAGACAAGAAGGAAACACCCATAAGTTTATAGCATGTCTTGGCCCTTCTGTGTTTCTTCTTTTTTCTCCATTACATTTTAAGGTTTATTAATGACAGATAGTTATATATTGTTTTATTACTTCTGTACTGTTTTTCGGGGTGAGTTGTTGAAATGGAAGCCGTCATTATATAAGCCAATGGTTTAAATGATGATGCTTTGAATGACTTATTGGATGACAATTGGATGAGATTGCTTAGAAATGGTACATGGCCTTTGTGTATTAAGGAGTGTGCGTTAATCAGATATAAACTAGCTATAATTACAGGTAATGAGTGGTAAATGGTTTACAAACAAGCTGTCCATAGTCGATATGTCCTAGGATTGTTTTGTAAGCGATTGGTGCCAGTTACACACACTGTTTATATCATGTTCTGGAAAGATAGAATAATTTATAAAATACAATTTATCCTGATTCCTCTAATTTCAATTCGATCGATAATACTTCAACAAAACGGATGGGGGTGGAGTAGGACCGGGATCTGTGGCGGTCTCACACAGAAAATTGAATAAAAGAGGGTTAGAATGACAGCACAAACCCTAAAATAAATGTGAAGGCCCCGCCCCCTTTACCCTACCCTAAGAACGCGACGAAAAGCCTTTCTACAGAGAATACCTGACCGTTGACATCACTTTAATGTTGTTCTTTTTTTGCTGGAATAACACTTTCTAGGTAAGAATAGATATCAGCTCTTGTACAGCTAAAACCAGTTCATACATCAAATCACCATGCTCTCTCAATCGCCTAATCAACAGTCATCTTTGACGGGCGGCTCAGTCAGCATTCTACAGAATTTCACGAATCATTTGCCGTCCACCAATGGTTTAACACGAAATTAGTTTACAACTGCTTTTTTTTTTACATATGCTTGTATATCACATTCGTGTAAACTCTCACTTGGACATCAATAACAATGAGAACAATATCACAACAGACGCACTGGTTACCAGAGAAATTAAGACTGGAGAAAATATTTCTCTGTCCAACCTCCTATGATATTTATATAAGGCCATTTCAATGATAAAAAGGTAGAGTTATTTTTTGTTGCTCAATGTAAATAGCAACTGAATATCGTCAGAAACGTTTGTATCGAGTGAGGACTGATCAATAGCTTTCAGCCGGAACTTAGATCACTTAATAAGAAATTTGAAGAACAGCAAAAAAATGAACACATCCCCGACTTGAAGTATTTCATCTAATTGATTTCATTCAAGATATGTCCTAAAAAAAACCCACAGCTGACGAGATGTCTTCACATTATTTTAACCAGTTTTGCTATGAGCTTGAAAGCATACTGTACAATTTTCTTTCGAGAAGTCAATCTATCACTGTTTCTGATGTCTTAATGGTGAAATTTCTTTACACTTAATGATGAAAATGTCAAAGGTTTAAGGACTTTATCCCATCTGAATAACAATCTATATATCACATCTCACAAAGAACCACATAATGCGTCATTCCAAATCTAATAACAAGCAAAAACTTCAAATGTCATTCATATTTTTTCTCAAAGATTAACGACTGAACGAAATTATTGTAGAACATTAGAGAAAGTTAGCCTTCGTTAATTTCGATCGCTTGTCCAAATATAATTTAATATGATAGTTGTTATGTGCCGATATTGTAAACGAATGCACCCATACAAAAAAGCGGGAATTCCTCATGTGTATGAAAATAAAATTCATTTCCAATGTATCTATTAAAGTAGGTTGAATGTAAACTGTCTATTTTTTAATTTTATTTACAGATTATGATGCAGCTAATTTTGGATATTAAACATCACTGTTAGCTAACTATCCACTTTGCCATAAGGGAACTCAATTATCTCAGGATTAAAATAACGAGAGAAGACTATAATAGCTATCCTACACTGTTGTGAGCTCAGTATAAGTAAAGAAAACCAGAGCTTCAGAGGGTGAAACTGTAACGTATGGCATATATTAGCTCTCAATACGCTTTATCGCATGTAGTTAGAGATGTAAACATACAGAATTATTAAGAAACTGGTCGACGTATCGATTTATAAACCGTATCAGTTTAAATGTCTCTGATTAAAACCGAAGAATCGTCAAGTATTCTACATTAACCCCAGAGATAAGTGTCTGAATGGATCTTAATATCGAGTTGTTATTTAAAACCTTTAAGCATCTCGAGAGAAGGTTGTCACCATGAACATCATGCTAATCGTTTTCCAGAATTACTTTAGGTCTAGTGGTGAAAAAATCATCTTGATGATAAATAATTTCTGTATAAGTTTTCAATTACACAGTGGCAACAATGGACACCACACGGGTCAGACACCCTCTGATTCGTCCTGACGGTGTGTTTTCCCGTGACTTAAAACGTGACTTGCGGTTTGCCTAATGATAGTTTTTTCTCTCCAGAGTAGGATTCGTTAAAATTTTTGTCATAGTTATCTAATCAGAAATCATAGCAATTCGGTTTTATTTGACAGGCAAACCAATATAGTCATTAACTCCCAACAAGAATGTGTAAACATGTGTCACGTGTTCTGTTTAGTAATTAGAGCAGATTGGATTCGCTTCACACAGGTAGTAATTGCTACTGTGTACATGCCTTAGGGTATTGACTGTTAAGCGACAAAATTAGTGCAATTCAGCCGATATACTGGCTATATTTGATCGTTGGTGTGGCACTTATGAGAGGCCACGGGAATGAACACTTAATGTAAAGTTAATAAAACATACGTCAATGTGTCTAGTAGACTTTACCATAGATGGTGTTCATCTGAGGTACAGCATTTCGTAGGATTATAGACAAGATGAGCTTTAATTGCATTTGTTGGCATAATGACATAAATCTAGCTGAACATTCATTAAACATCCTTTAATTTACCTCAAACAAAACAACAATTAAAGAAGTTCATGCTATTTAAAATGTAGTTTAATTAATATTGTAGGAATCCTATTTACTGTTAGTCAATAGCGGTCATATAATAGTAATTTCTAAAGTTTTGAGATGGAAGCCGTCATTCCACAAAAGAAATTCAAATTCTGATAGTCTCCTTTGCTGATATTAAAACTGGTGAAATCTATAGTTTCTACTACATTAGGATGATTAAAGGATCACATTGCTGTGAAATGATTCGCGGCTTTGGGTTGGAAGGGATGAGCGTTAAGTCAGATGTATATAATGCAAATTGTTTATAAAACTTTTCTTTTTTTAAATTCAACTACATTTTTACAAAATGTTTTTGCCGGGTTTTTTTTTACAGTAATTTGCTTTTAATTAATATTCGATAGTACAATAAAATAAATAATTAAACTGTTATATATAGTTTATATTCTCGCTTTGTTGCGAATTTCTATTAGGGTT
>JARFOD010086461.1:0-18567 GCA_031763545.1 Mopalia muscosa | reverse complement strand
GGAAGACGTGTGGCCGACCTCTATACTCTTCGCCACATTACTTGAAAATGTGTTAATATGCGTCAAGATTGAAAAAAAAATTGAAAAAAAAATTATTGAAAAAGAAAGAAAACAGTTTTTCGACCTAAACTTATTTATATCGCATATTTTCAAACAAACATCCGTATTGGATTTGCATTCGAGTAAGCATAGCAGTTAATAAGTGCAGTTTAACAGGCGGGATTGACGTCATTGTCCTGTTACTTATGGATACATTGGAAAGCATCTGAAACACAGCGTATACACAAGCTGGATCATCTAAGCGTAATGTCAATCTGTTATAAATATATCATTACAGCTCTTTGAGCAACACATATGTTTAGCATGTTTACAGCTGACATGCAGTTTTAAAAAGTCTGTTTTTTAGTACCAGGTTGATATGTACAAGCGGTTGTTTGTTTTCGTTGTTTCGCTTGGGGACGTAACCCTCACTTTCGGCTTTATATAAAAGCATCCACCACTGCAGACAATAGGGCACAGCCATCACGACTACATGCTGTTACTATCGTGTTTTCGAACCATGGCGTCAGTCCTACTTTTTAAATTAACTAAGCAGCTATGCAAATTCGATTGCAAGTGAAAAAGAAATGACTGTCTTTAAAATATGCCAGAAAAAATACGTTTAGGTCGAAAAACAGATGTCTTTCCCTTTCAGTATAATATAATTTGTTAGAAAAAGCTGCATTGTGTGACGTCATTACACACTCTCAGTGTATTTTATAGAATTGTAATTTACCAGACGACGACCGCAGACTTTACCGAATAAAATGTCAAAACCTATAATGACAAAGCAGATTATACCCATATTTCGTGGGGGTAAGATGGTTGTAATCAAGCGGGATCTTAAACCCTGATCGAGTGTGGTCGGTTTAACGGAGTTGCCGCCCCTTTGTTTAAACTATTATGAAGAGTGTTTACGTCATCTATTTTAATAGCTGATAAACTACCAGTATGGTTTCCACTAAGGTGAGATTATAATTAACGAAGAACTTTTAGATTAGTCTTTTCCTCATTCAGTGAATACACCTAATTTTGTCTAATTGCGTCTCTATTACATAAAACAAACAAAATTATTTGAGAACAATAATACAATATAATATGTTTATTTCACTTGGCACAAACAGTTCTTTAACATGGCAATATTGAACATTTCTAAATATTTAAAAATAATTTCGAGCTTATACGTATTACAATAATATATTCGTTTGTGGTTTGAATTATATCTGAATAAATCGAGGTAACTGACACTTCGGTTTACATCGTCGAAATATAAATACCGATAGCAATATTCATGAGCTCGTCCCATCAAGAGTATTTGCTCGAGTCCACCTGGATACCATTCTGTGTCAAGAGCAGGACTGGTCAAAAGCCTGATGAATGTTCTTTTTTTTCTATGCAAAGAAATTGGTATCATCGTCACAATTGTGAATCAGCCTTGAACATTTATAAAATAGTTCATACTTTCAATGGCGAATCCGCAATAGATCATTTTGTTTGGTTATAGAAGCCCTAGACAACAATCATATTTAAGAATCGCTGTTGTTAAGATTCTGGTTTTTCCCCCACAATAACCTTACAAGAAAGGATGGTATCGCATCCTGTCTTAGAAATACCAGACAGTCACATGATACATCTGTCATACAAATCAATTGTTTTCTGAAAATGTTTCCAACAGATGTGACTGAGGTCGGTTCCGTCGGTTACAAATGGCTTCCATTCCAGACAGTTGAATCAGATAACATCCGTGACGTCGTATGCTTTAGTCGTCGATCATCGAAGCAGTAAAACAATATACAAAGATAATATGACATGAATTTTCATACAAGAGCGATTGTCCTCAACTTTACCCGTTTGTTATATATGAAAATATGAGGTCGATTTTATGCCATAGACGACGTCAAAGTCGATGTTTCTCATATATGCTTATCAAATTACAGAGAAGAAACTACCTTTACTATGAGGATAATAGGACACTAAAACATACTGCATGTCAAATAATGATAGTTTACTTCAATGTTTAGAATAGTTCATTACCCATAAAACACGCGGTGACACCGCCGACCTTATTAGATTGAACCTTCATCATATTTTTCACATCACATAAGAAAGTGGATTTTTTTTGGCTGAGCTGGTTTGTATAGAGTTCGACTCCCAGGCATCATGTAGACTGCCTATTCTTGATTCCCATCAATTCACCCTGTTTTCATACATAATAACGTTGAGCTTTCGGTGCTGTATTTAACATCACAACGTTAGGGACTCTTCTCTCCACGCGTCTGTTTGCTATTCTGAAATTAAGAACAAGCTCACGGATATAAATACAATCGATTTTTTTATTTGTTCTGACCTGTTAAGTGTTGTCTTGAAATATGTTTAAACATAAGGTAAAGCTCACTCATGATTTTGTTATAAAGCGCCACGTTTCGATTTATAAATATGCTTGTATCGTCACCAGCTATTAAAAGAAAACCCAAACAATCTATTGTTTTACTTAACTGCTTGCCGTTTATTTGTCAATCGTTTCTTTGAAATCGTACCCTTATTATTAACTGTAGGGTGGCGGGGTGGGTTTTCTCTCATATCAACTACCATTGCTTTGTTTGTTTGTTTGTTTGTTTCATTGGGGTTTAACGTCGCACTCAAGGGTATTTCACTTATATGACGACGGATTATCCACTTCACACTGTTCCTAGCCTGAATGCGGTGGAAACCCGGGAGAAAACATCGTAAAAACTAACCGCGCGATTGCCAGAGCCACATCGTGTGGCTCACTCATATACCTGAGGGTCGACAGACGGACTCGATACCGTGAACGGTACATTGGAGAAGGATTTACCATTGTAGCAGAAACTCATGTGGGTGATGGGTGGGTTCTCTCAATCGAGGAGCTATGCTCTACCACTGCAGGAGAAACTTATTATTATTACCTGTAAGGAGGGTGAATTTTCTCTCAATTGAGGAGGCTCCACCACTGCAGGAGAAACTCATTATTATTACCTGTAAGGTAGTGGGGTGGATATTCGCAAAATTGAGGAGGCTCCACCACTGCAGGAGAAACTCATTATTATTACCTTTATGGAAGTAGTGTGGATTTTCTTTAATTGACTCACCACTGCAGGATAAACTCATTATTATTACCTGTAAGGTGGTGGGGTGGGTTTTCTCTCGATCGAAGAGGCTCTGCCACTGCAGGAAAAACTCAGTCCTCTGAAACCCTCTCTTAGACGGACATTTAAACACCAATACATTATAGGATTCAGAGCACTGTGCGCATGTCCAAGCCACAGTGAATATAATAGAACTCCAACCTGTGTGATATTTCCGGAAATGTCCATTGTCAAAGATATGATGTTATATGGTAACCAAAAGAGAAGGAACAGTGATACTAAAACCACAAGCATGCGCGCTGCTCTCTGTCTTGATTCTACCGTCTGCACGCTGCTGTTGGAGTTTACTCTCTCTAACTTCCTGTCATATAAAGTCTTCCCGATACATGCGTAACATACAGCTAATATTGTAGCCGGGATGGTATACACCACTAATAAGGACACAATGCCAAAAGCTCTCCTGTTCTCCAGATTTAACCACTGTTCTCTGCAGAATTTAATCTCTCCGTGATAGGGCAGAGGCACAGCATCCAACTCCCGAACCAGTATGAGTGGAACCATGATCACGGCAGATATCAACCATATGCTGATAATGATACCGACAGCTTCGGATGGTTTCGTCACTCTCCGTTTACTCATCGGGAATTTGATTCCAATAAATCGGTCAATACTCATAGCCATCAACGTAAATATACTAGAAGCCACTGCAACTCCTGTAAATAGAACAAATAAATCATTGAATTAATTTGAAGTATAATAGTAGTTCAGACTGGCTCCGTATAAAATGGGACCCGCAGCCATGTTTTAGTGGTGAGCGAGCACGCTTTCTAGAGCCTATTTGAGTGAGTCACACTATGTGGCTCCGACAATCGCGGGGTGGTTTTTACGAAGTTTCCCCCTGGTTTTCCACCATAATTAGGCAAGGAAAAATGTGAAGTAGGTAATCCGTCGTCATATAAGTGAAAAAACCTTTAAACCCCCAATCAAACAAACAAACCGTATTAAATGCATAGAGCAACTTCTATTGTTTTGTGTTTCTACGTCTGTCAATTACCAAGGGCTGTTAAGTTTGTAGATACATCTGTGAGCCAAATACAAGTACTCAACCCTGGTATTATAGCATATCAAACTACAGGAATTCAAAAGCAAATGTTTGCTTAACGTATCCTATAACTTTGCTTTTGGAAACAACAGTTGACAGATTTAATCGCCATATGTTCATTGCAAATTAACAGATATATTGTATCATAGTTCTGATGTTTCTATCATTAACCTTTAAAATCCTCTTCGATCTCGCTTTTATTGTTTACACTGTTCTCTGTTAGGCCACAACACAGAGGAGGCTTAATGAAATGTTTATTTCTCTGTGAAAAGGTTAGACTATTCGCAAATAACATATTCTATCCTATATGGAACTAATGTAAATAAAACATCCTCATTAAGATTCAGTCGTAACAAAGGCTATTTGACTCAGCTCTAGTTGTATAGGTCAATAGCAATACACACATGATAGTCCTAGCCTACAGTAATGAAGTTATAGCTCATTGCCATGACAACCCGCGTCCTCGGCTGATAGTGGTTAGCGTGTCTGACTACTAATCCTACTGCAATGTGCCGTTGGTTTATACTAGGTTTCCTCCCGATTTTCCACCCTAGTAAAGCAAGGAACAGTGTTAAGTGAACTGTCCGTCCTCATATAAGCGAAATGCCCAGGGTAAGGCGTTAACTGGTTTTAAATCTATTGTGTTGTATGGAAATGTTTGGGTTGTAAGTGGCATGCTTAGGAGTTATGTGACATGTTTGGGGCTCCATGTGAGATGCGTTTTGTTATTTATGACAGGCCTCCCTGTTGTATTTGACATCCTTTTTGAAATATATTACAGGCTTCCCGGTTGTATGTGACATATGTTTTGTAATATATGACAAGCCTCGCGTTTGTATGTGACATATTTTGGGGTTCTATGGACTGCATGGAAGTTGTTTTAGTGTTGCATGATGGGAAATGTTTTGTGTTTCATGGAACATGCTTTCGTGTTATATATATGGTACATTTAGTGATATTATATGGCACATCTTGTGATTATGTATGACCTGGGATATAGTCCCAGGTATGACTGGAAGCTGGAGCCCTTTAGCTAAGGACAGTCTGTCAGAAAATTAGCCATGCTTAACCTTAACACTGGAAAAATTAACTTTCCAACAATATCAAAACACGTCACGTTTTAGAGCCCACGGCCGTGGCTTAGTGGTAGCGTGTTCGCTTACTAAAATGAACCTGCTTCGATGTACCATTCACGGGATCGAGTCCGCCTGTCGACCATCAAAAATTTGAGCGAGCCACGTGTTGTGGCTCAGGCAATCGCGGGGGTGGTTTTTACGAGGTTTTAGATTGAGCTAGTGTCAATAATTGTTGGAATACACCGTCGTCATATGAAGTGAAATAATCTTAATTACGGCGTATAGCACCAAACAAACGATCCAATCTTTATAGAGGAAATAGCCTACTTATGTATATAACGTAATCTGTGATCAAAGATTAGAATATATGTCTACTGACTTCGAAATGTGAATCTTTGTCCTATAACTAATTGTTTTTTTATATAAACGGATATATATAGTCTATAGTCTGTTCCATGATCAATATTTACAAACTCCGGTACATGTCGTTCTGCTGTTTACACACAATTTAGAGTTCACTTTATTAAAGACTCTTCCCATGGTAAAACACTGAGAGCAAGAAAGGTTTTTTATATTAAAGTATGTTGGATAAAGAACAAACGTGTCTAGTGGGCTATCTGGCTATGTCAACACAGTTCCATATCAAACACAGCCTTCTTATTTCAGTCATAAAAGGGGGTTTGGTTTTTGCTATTAAGATTATCTTAAAATACAAAATTTAAAATATATTTGCATCATGTTATCAAGTCATTGGTAAATCGATCGATACTTATTGTTCTTCGTTTTATTATCTCTCGTCATCACAGTTTTGAAATCAAAAGAAACGGAGAAAGTAAGCCTTTTTCATGTAGGAGGTAACTAACATTCAAGGATGTCTGTCTTTTGTAATTAGGTTGTCAGTGTGCTTAAATCATAGTTTGATCATGTAACGAGGAAAGGTTAATTTGATCTGTTTGTGTGGGCATTTTGTCTTAGTTGTGGACCTGTGGTAACGAGGAATCCGTGTGTAAAATGATTTGACCTTAAAGATATCATATAGCGGTAGATATCTGACGGACACAATTGATTTGTTTACATGTACGACTGGCTGGAAATGTCAATGTAATCAAGACTAATGTCCACAAGCGCGAATAAACCAGTAATTATGTGAAAGCAGATCCAAACAGATCAAATTAATCTGTCAGTTCTTTGGCTTTACCATGCAGTTTACATTGACTGAGAATTAGCTTTAAAAAATTATAACAGTACAGCTGAATCCATACGATACGATTACCTGAAACTCGATACACTTACTCGAAATTATTACTCGATACGATTACTGGAAACTATTACTCGAAACGATTATTCGAAACTATTACTCGAAAATATTATTGGAAACAATTACTGGATGCGATTACTCGAATCTATTACGCGATACGATTACTGGAATCTATTACGCGATACGATTACTTGAAACTATTACTCGATGCGATTACTGGAATCTATTACGCGATACTATTACTTGAAACTATTACTCGATACGATTACTTGAAACTATTACTCGATGCGATTACTGGAATCTATTACGCGAAACGATTACTTGAAACTTTCACTCGATACGATTACTGGAAACTATTACTCGATATGATTACTGGAAACTATTACGCGAAACGATTACTTGAAACTATCACTCGATACGATTACTTGAAACTATTACTCGATGCGATTACTGGAATCTATTACGCGAAACGATTACTTGAAATATCACTCGATACGATTACTGGAAACTATTACTCGATATGATTACTGGAAACAATTACTCGATGCGATTACTGGAATCTATTACGCGATACGATTACTCGAAACTATTACTCATACAGTTACTGGAAACAATTAGTCGATACGCTTTCTCGAAACGATTACCCGAAACTATTACCCGATACGCTACTCGAAACGATTACGCAAACTATTACTCGAAACTATTACTTGATACGATTCATCGAAACTATTATTATCTTTCGGCAATGTTGAATTTCTTTGCAACTAATCGATTTTCGTCATTTTCGACATTGCTTGAATCTCCTTGAAGTCGAATCGATTAATAGTATTGCAGATAAAACATATAGACAACGTTATTTCTTTTATGTAGAATTAAACATTTTTTTTTTACCTTTTTAGACTAGATACAATTTTATAATTCTTTTATCGTACGTCATCTAGATTATTTGTTTATATAAGGGGTTCTAGGTCGTTAAATCTGCTAATACGACTTATTCTGGGCTGTGACATATCCGTTAGTTTCGAATTTGTGTATGAGAGTCTTGGTTTTTATCCATACAATTTTAGATTAAAATATGTTACTGTTACAGTAGCTTTAAATAAATGTGGTAATAACCTTTATCCTGCTCATATGTACAGTTTTAAAAAATAGATATCAGCTCCTTCTATATCTTAGATCAAAATACAGAGACGCGCTTGCTTGTCCCACGTTTTAAAACTGAACTTTTAAAGCAATCTTTTAGAATTAAAGCAATATTAAAGCAATATTTTAGAATTAGAGGGGTTCTCCTTTTTAGTGAACTTCCAAAAGGCATACAGATGTTACCAAATATATCGTTTTTTGAAGTGTGCATGCAGACAGTTTTACTATCACCAATTTTTAAACTCTTAGATTTTTTACTGTCAATATTAACAAGTACATTTACTTTTTTATATATTTTATTTTTTATTGGCATTTTACTGTTATATCCGTCGACTTCAACGGAAATATGGTTTAAATGAAGATTATTTGAATTTGAATATATTATATGTATAAGTTCACGTAACATTAAATCTCAGATGTTAGTCAAATAGGTGAAGGGAGAATTCAATTATCCCTCGGAAGCGGAGTTAGTTTTGCGAGCGGGTCAAAATTGTATGTCAGAATTGGTTTGTCGAATAAAATATGTAAATGCTAGACTGTTGCCATTGGACTCGAGCTTTTTGATAAATGATGCCTCTGTTTTCATACTATATGGAATATAAACTCATATTGTTTCTTCAATCTTGAATATAGTTTAACAATTTGTTTACCTCTATGGTCAAGAGGGGCAGATCGCTAAACAACGTCTGGGACAAAGACCCCTATAGCTGTGACTTTTTTTACTAACCTTATTTTGAAAATGTCGGATTTTTTTTACCATTTTGAACATAACAATAATCCGAGGGCAGACAGTTGCCCAGGTCCCCAACGATTTAGGATGCCAACATTAAGCTTAGAGAATACATAATAATTGTTAATTATGTTCATCCAATTATTGCTCATGCAGACCAGCTGGTCCGTTAACAGAGAAAATAACAATGAAGATGAGTAAATATAACATGAAAAATTAAAACAATGAATAATAATCTTGTCAGAAAAAACAACACAGACTGCAGTTAATAAAATATACACTAAGATAAATTCAGATTTAAACAATGCTTAATCACAACATTTAGCTCTAACATTATCAATATTGAAAAAAAAGTTAGTAAGTAAAACTGCTACATCTCATATGGAAGGGGGTCACGGCTAAAAGTATATGAATGTAATAACGTTATATGTTATATAACTTTCAAGTTTAAAGTAACTGTTGGATTTTCCGAGCATTTCGTCTCGGATGATTTTCTACTGTTGGTTTACAGAATCCGGTTTATCCACATTACTGACTTTGTCACAAATATTCGGATAGCAGCATCATCTCTCGTGGATATATTGTGACACCTGGGAGAGCTGGTATCCTCAGTATGCACAATAACCGGAAATGCTGTACCTCAACACAGAATAACGAACTAACGCCTTCACTTTATCAGTGATGCACTCTCCGTTAACCGGATGGGCTGCACACAACAGAGAATAACGCTTTAACGCCTTCACTTTGTTAATGATGCACTCTGCGTTAACCGGAATGGCTGCACACAACAGAGAATAACGCTCTAACGCCTTCACTTTGTTAATGATGCACTCTACGTTAACCGGAAGGGCTAAACCACAACACAGAATAACGCTCTAACGCCTTCACTTTGTTAGTGATGCACTCTGCGTTAACCGGAATGGCTGAATCACAACACAGAATAACGCATTAGCGCCTTCATTTTGTTAATGATGCACTGTCCGTTAACCGGAAGGGCTAAACCACAACACAGAATAACGATCTAAAGCCTTCACTTTGTTAGTGATGCAATCTCCGTTAACCGGAATGGCTGAACCACAACACAGAATAACGCATTAACGCCTTCACTTTGTTAGTTATGCACTCTCCGTTAAACAGAAAGGCTGTATCACAACACAGAAAAACGCATTAATGCCTTCACTTTGTTAGTGATGCACTCACCGTTAACCGGAAATGGTGTATCACAACACAGAATAACGCACTGACGCCTTCACTTTGTTAGTGATGCACTCTCCGTTAACCGGAAATGGTGTATCACAACACAAAATAACGCACTATCACCTTCACCTTGTCAGTTATGCACTCTCCGCCATCACTTTGTTAGTGATGCACTCTCCGTTAACCGGAAATTATGTATCACAAAACAGAATAACGCACTAACGACTTCACTTTGTTAGTGAGGCATTCTCCGTTAAACGGAAATAGTGTATGACAACACAGAATAACGCACTAACGTCTTCAATTTTTTAGTGATGCACTCTCCGTTAACCGGAAATGGTGTATCACAACACAGAATAACGCAATACCGCCTTCACTTTGTTAGTGATGCACTCTCCGTTAACCTGGAAATGCTGTATCACAACACAGAATAACGCACTAACGCCTTCACTTTGTTAGCAATTCACTCTCCGTTAACCGGAAATGGTGTATCGCAACACAGAATAACGCAATACCGCCTTCACTTTGTTAGTGATGCACTCTGCGTTAAACGGAAATGGTGTATCAAACACAGAATAACGCACTAACGCCTTCACTTTGTTATTTATACACTCTCCGTTAAACAGAAAGGCTGTATCACAACACAGAATAACGCACCGACGCCTTCCCTTTGTTAGTGATGCACTCTACGTTAACTGGAAATGGTGTATCACAACACAGAATAACGTACTAACGACTTCCCTTTGTTAGCGATGCACTCTCCGTTAACCGGAAATGGTGTATCACAGCACAGAATAACGCAATAACGCCTTCTCTTTGTTAGTCATGCACTCTCCGTTAAACGGAAATGGTGTATCACAACACAGAATAACGTACTAACGACTTCCCTTTGTTAGTGATGCACTCTCTGTTAACCGGAAATGGTGTATCACAACAGAGAATAACGCACTAACGCTTTCACTTTGTTAGTGATACACTCTCCGTTAACCGGAAATGGTGTATCACAACACAGAATAACCCACTGACGCCATCACTTTGTTAGTGATGCACTCTCCGTTAACCGGAAATGCTGTATCACAACATAGAATAACGCACTGACGCCTTCACTTTGTTAGTGGGTATAGTTTTTTCAGACTGTACCCCATTACAAGTATGCAAGTAGTTTCCCAACGCTTTTCTACCAGGCCACTTTTATCACTGTATAATGTCTGATCGTTGTAACTTACAAGCTGTTTTTAAAGTCCGATTAGTCCCATGTGTCACTTTCACATGTTTGTTAGGGCCCGACAGCTTGTGTCTTCCATTACTCGAACTTGTTCCGTAATCTTGGAATCTCTTGAATTTAAGACACGTTTTCTAATTATTTTCTTAACTCTTATTTTGCGTTTTTAAATTCCATCTGGTGGTATAATCTGCAGCTGAACAAACTGCTAAATGTGAACATAGAGTCAAATTCCCATAGCTTAGTTTGGTATATATAGTTTTCAACATAATCAGAAAAAATATTTGACAAAAAAATAAAGAACGAATTCGGTCAGAACGCATTTAGATCACCACCTAAAGAGCAACTGACTTTTTAATACTTTTTTTAATTCCTCGCAATTGATCCTATCAGCTTGATGAACTGGTTTGGCATACCTACTAACGGAATATGTAGATTAGAATACATAAATTTAGTTATGTGCGTGTCATATGGAGATAAAGCGATTCCTACAATCTTTGAGCAGCTATACCGTGCTTTAAGAGAATACCATCACGACTGCTTTGTGGGTTTCTACGGTTATATTGAACGCTGATTTTTTCTCTTGCATTTTGTATTCTACAACAGGTGAATGTAGAAATCTTTTCATTTCTAACAACGAGTGTTCTTATCTGTAGATGAGCACTCTTTCCCGCAGTGGATATAGTAATTGTGTACCAAGCACCTGTTATCGACCCATGTGTCGATTTTCACGACAGGGAAATATGAGGCACAATCCGATTAAAAGCAGGTCTTGATTAGCTCCCTTCGTCACAATTACATCTGCCATTACCCTGTATTAAGCATGACGTCACGATTATAGAGTTCGGAAAAGGTCACTGTCTCCATTACCAAATAAATACACACATTCCACAGTGATCCAGCGGAAATCATTGTTTTGGCATTACCCAGCTTACGGGAGAATCCGTGTAATTGCTCATCCAAGGACAAGCAACAGAAGCCTTTTGGTATTCGATTATTTCAGATCTACATAAGCCGCAGCACCACACAGTTTTAATCAGATTATATTCATCCGGTCAAACCTCGTGTGATTTTTGTTATTGAAGTTTAATCACTGCTCGGCCATGATACATGTATGAATATGTATCAAAATGGAACTTTATGTTCGCCGACAGCCTGTTTACCATCGTATGAAAGCCTTCGATCCTACCTAGAAAACTGAAAATGGCTTTCTTGTACGCAAATTTAACTTTGGAGAACATCAAGTTCCTGGCCCAAAGGAGATAGAAACTGTGAAATGTCTACAAAAAAAGGACAATTTTATCCGTCGATATGAAACATTTCCTATTCTAATGGAGACTTTGGTATGATACCCCAGGGGATTTGATCAGTACATTCGAAGGCTATAGACTAAATTTGAATGAGGGAAATGTCATGGCGACGATTGCTTGCCGTTCTAGGGTGTTTGAGGAGTACATTCTATGACACTCTGAGTGGACTTTTATGGCTTGTTTTCGTGAATGACCAAGCATCATTAGTGTCCTAACTTCTTTTATAAATTATATACCTTCATTAACTCATCCTTTTCAGTAACGGTCTAATATACTTTCTTGGATTAACTCCGGCAGGAATCTGCTTTACTCCAATAAAATGTGACAAGTCTTATCTAGTACTTTTATCAGCTATAGATGCTGCCCGGTTCAAAAGCACTACCTTCCTTAATATTATTATTAGTTGATTTATAGTAGAGTTTTGCCACAATTGCATTATAGTACTTTTATTGTCAGTTACAAATTTATCCTATTTGGAATTAGTACCCAGTATTAAACCAGAATATTGTTACGGATAAGATCTACTGTTTTCAACGGATAATAAAAATTGATTTCTAAGCGTAGCCCAAAGTCCTGGCTGTGTTAACTTATTTTACATCTTCCAACATGGCATATAACAGGGCAATAACTGGACACAGTTGATTTCGGTGTGATTATAAGCGGAAGAGCAGCAAATTTAGATGATATATAGAGGACATTTAACAGCTGTTGTTAATTAAAAGAAATATTCGTAATCATAGAATGTCAGTGATACACTAACTTACGTGCCTGAGGGGGGCACTTCACATGAACACTTAGTGGTTTTCTAGCATGCAACCATGAATCTTATGGCTCTAGCGATGTCACAGAACAGTTCCAACAGACAAATTAAATGTAAACGGTTGTTTAGTCAGATTCCTTTTGGTGGATTTTCACTGTAGGAGAAAGTGGTTCAACCCGACCGATATGTGTGATGGATGTATCCTTTTAGAAAGAAGTTCCTCCCGACCGATATGTCTTTGAAGGATGTATATATGAGAAAAAAGTTCATCCCCATCAATACGTCTTTGACGGAAGTACTTATACAAGGAAGAAGTTCATTCCAACCGATATGTTTTTAAGGGCGTATCCATAACTTTAGTTAGCTTGAACAGGCCTCTCAGCGTTTACAACTTTTTCATCTAGTTAGCGGAAGCAGTCACAATGACTGTATTTTTATTACAACTATTACAATTTCTAATGACCATGTTTAAGGCTTTGTATCAGAAATTTAAATCAGTGGTTTGTGTTACTCTTTTCTGATTGATCAGCGAACACCATTACCACCAATCATTCGGTTCACGTAAATAGTATTCAAATGTAAGTGCTTAAAGCCTCTATACAAGAAAAAACGGCCTAGATGTATATGCGGATCCTTGTAATGTTTTATGCGATACTAAAACCACATAAAGCGCAATATCAGCTATAAAAACGACAACACCTTCTAAAAGTATCTCGTTGCGCTTCTTTATGGCAGAAATCGTATAAAGTTCACCTAGAGTTCATACATGCGTTGTCCATCAAATTATCATAACCTGTATACAGATAGCTAATTACATGTCAATTTGCTGTTTAACTTGTTAATGTATATTATAAAGAATGCATGATGTGGGCTATTACATCGATCATGATCTATCCCAGAATAATGGTATTAACTAATCCATTGTTTGGCGAATTCAACAATACTGGACTGGGAAAAACATTAAGGACAACAATGAGAGACAATAATTGCCGCTTTCTCTTAACGTAATAAGAAAGGAACACTTCCTATATTCCAGGAAGTATGTTTACCAAGCGAATATGTATCAATATCTAGGACAAAAAATATATGATATTGTTTTTTTATCTGTATTAATGATTGCGATGTTAAGCCCCGAAAGGCTTTAGTGTGGATTGCATGTATGATATAAGTAAATCATGTAATGATTTTACAGTTTGGTTTTATTTTTTTTGCTTTTCATCATTTTTCTTTTTCATGCCCCAAGCTCTCCGTCTCATTTGTTTTTTTTTTTCATTGTTTTCTTTTCGAAGTACTGTAAATTTCCCGATGAGTGTGGGTGTGAACCAAACGTCAGTCTAACACAATCAGTGCTTCCCAACCGCTATGTCCATAATTATGTAACCTAGATTTATTTTTAACAACTATATGGATTAAATGATTACAGTATTTGACTCGATCGTCAGGCGCTGAGAATCTTTATATTTAATTTATATCAATATATATTCGTTGTATAGCTGAATGAACAAATATAACTGCATAACTGCGGGTGCCCGAAACCGTGTCCCATTATTAATACAAGTGCCCCGGCGGACATGAGGAATCTCCGGCTCGTGTATGGGAGGGGACCAATCAAACATTTAAATAAGCGCTGTAAAATAAGAGGGAAGTAACTCTCATATTAAAGGACAACATCTGCCAATATTAAAGGGAAAGACCACCCAAAAACCATATTCAATAAATAAGTTAAACTTTTTGTGTGTAATACAATACATTAATTTCCATTTTCATAATTTGATAGTTACTCTGGTTATCATCCATTAAAAAGGATCACAAGGTCCAGTTGAGTCATCAAATCCTGTGTACAGCAGACTACGCTGATCTATCATTGGATAGGTCAAAATTGGCTGACCAACCAGAGTGCGGTAAAACTTAGCAGCACATGATTTGATGACTCAACTGGGCCTCATGATCCTCTTTAATGAATGATAATCAGAGTTACGATCAGGTTATGGTAATGGAAATTAATGTATTGTGTTACGCACAAAAAGTTTTACTTATTTATAGAATATGGTTTTTGGGTGGTCTTCTCCTTTAAGTCCGGTGTAAAACCCTAACCATGTGAACTCTAAGATGGCTACTTTATCAGAGATTTTAGTTATAAGTGTAATATAACCTATAATATAGTTTGCCTTACCTACATAAAATTTTACATCCAGTTACGAGGACATCAGTCCAATCGGCCAACTTCATATGAGGGACAAAGTGATTGAGACGATTTGTGCACCTGCTCAATCATGACAATTTGTTATCCATTTACAGCTATAGAAAAGTTTCATTAATGTAATTATGCCGCCATTTATTGAATTTGTATAACCTATTTATTCGTGCATATCAACAATTCGTTTGGACATCCGAGGAAGAAAACTGGTTTCCGGCATTGTGGGGGCGCGTCTTACCTTCAAGATCTACTGTCTCATGGATGGATCTCCAAATCACATTCGCCTTACGCATCGCCAGTGGTCTGCGTGAGAAACAAATGCGGTGGTCTTCGGTTATGTGTAGACTACAGAGAACTGAACCAGAAAACTGTCCGTCATCCTTATCCTATACCAAGAATTCAAGATGCTATAAACTCTTTACAGGGAAATGCTTGGTTTAGTTTAGTCAAACCCATGACTGCATTTGTTACTTCATGGGGTTTGTTTGAATGACACCGTATCCCCTTTGGTCTTACAAATGCACCCGCTGCATTCCAGCGATGTATGGAGGAGTGCTTGGAGGGTCTTCGAGACGACATTTGTCTTCCATATTTTGATGACGTGCTTGTATATGCAAAATCCTTTGACGAAGCGGTTGGAAATGTAAAGAAAGTTCTTCGTCGTCTTCAAAGTTTTGGGATCAAATTACGACCTGACAAATGTTAACTATTCAATCCAGAAGTTCGATATCTTGGAATGATCATTTCGAAATCTGGCTACAAAATGGATCCTGCAGATATTGCAGCAGTACAGAGTCTGAAAGATAAGAAACCAGAGACTGTGGGTGATCTTAGAAAACTGCTAGGTTTGATTGGACATTACAGAAAATACATTTCTGATTTTTCAAAAATTGCTAAACCATTGTACGAGCTACTCAAGGTTCCACCATGTAATGACAATCTGAAAAATAAGAAAGTTTACACAAAGAAACAAACCAAAGTAAGTAATGGACAGCGACCATCGTCTGGTCCAGTTAAGTGGAGCCAAGAATGTCAAAATCGCCTTGAAACATTAATTAACTGTTTGATACAGCCTCCAGTTATGGCATATCCTCAATATGACAAACCACTCCTCCTCTTCACTGACGCCTCCAATGAAGGACTTGGTGCTGTCCTGTACCAGTATCAAGATGACAGACTCCGAGTAATTGGTTTCGGCTCTTAAGTCCAGCAGAAAAGAATTACCATCTACATTCTGGAAAGCTGGAATTCCTTGCCCTTAAGTGGGCTATCACAGATAAGTTCAGAGACTATCTATATTATGCCCCACACTTCACTGTCTTTACGGATAATAATCCGCTCACTTATATACTTACCACAGCTAGACTCAATGCTACTGGACACCGTTGGGTGGCGGAGCTTGCAGATTTCCGGTTTTCAATCAAGTATCGTTCAGGAAGAACAAACCAAGTGGCAGACACTCTCTCAAGAATGCCAATGGAAATTAGCCAGTATACTGAAGAGTGCTCCTTAGACACTGTCAGTGCTATTATATCTTCAGCCCGTGTCTTCCTTGAAGAACCTGCAATACTCACCTGTCCTGTTGACCCAGACTCCCTAGCAGATTGTCCTATCAACTCTGTGCACCTAAATACCAAGTACACTATTGAAGAACTGAAATTAGCACAGAACTCAGATCCCATAATTGGCAAGATAATAGGTTACAAGGTTAAAGGTGCCAAGCCATTTGGAAGCAGAATGTGTTGTTGATTTGACCCGTGGCAGGTTCTATTGGCCATTAATGCAAAGAGACATTGAACATTACGTGAAAAGAACTTGTACATGTGTAAAACAGAAACGACCCAATCGAACGACATGTGCGCCTCTTGGACACCTCACTTCATCATACCCTTTCGAACTTGTGTCGATAGACTTTCTCCATCTCGAGAAAAGTAGAGGAGGCTACGAATACATCCTTGTCATCATTGACAACTTTACCAGGTATGCCCAGGCATACGCCACTAAAAACAAGTCTGGTAAAACTGTTGCTGGTAAGTTATTCAATGACTTTGTTTTGAAGTTTGGATTCCCCTCCAAGTTGCATCATGATCAGGGAGGCGAATTTCAGAACAACATGTTTCAAGAATTAGCCAAGCTGTCTGGTGTGTCAAACTCGAAGACGACGCCCTACCATCCCCAGGGCAACGGGCAAGTGGAGCGAATGAACCGTACTCTGATAAGTATGTTAAGAGCCCTACCTGAAGCAAGCAAAGCCAATTGGAAAGAACATTTGGATAAATCTAGCTTTGCCTACAACTGTACTCGCAATGACGTGACTGGGTTCAGTCCATTCTTCCTCGTATTTGGTCGTTCACCATGTTTACCAATAGATTCCATGTTCAACTTGCAGTCAGAGGCACAGTACTCAAGTCAAGCTGACTATATTGACAAGTGGCCACAAGGTATGAAGGAAGCATATGACTGAGCATCTAAAGAAGCAGCGAAGACAGCATCATATAACAAAAAGTACCATGACAAACGAGTTTATTCTACCAATTTACAACCAGGTGACCGAGTTCTTGTGAGAAACTTGACACCAAGAGGCGGCAGGTTGGGGAAAATCCTGTGTTCGAAGTACAATCAGAATCCCTAAAGAACAGTAAGAAGAGAATCCTGCACCGAAATCTCCTTATACCATGCGACAGTTTGCCTTTAGACATTCCTTCCAGAGTGACAAAACGAAAACGCCAGCCTAGACTAAGTGAACAAAGAATGGTCAACACAGTTCAATCTCCTCCCTCGTCTGATGATGAGGAATTCATGGAAATGCGTAATTATCTCAACCCAGAAGCTGCAACGTTTAAACCACGAATATCCTCAAGGCGGCATTCCTGTGGATTAACTAACCATGCAACCGTTCCTTCAGAACAGACGTTCCAACTGGATAACCGTGAATCAGATTCCGTACCAGATACAGATGTGCATGTTGACGAACCACCAGACGACAGTGATGAGGAACAGACAAGACCTCACCCAGTGCAAAATCGTCGTCCGCCCATGAGATACACTTATCCTATGTTAGGACATCCAGAACTCCAGCGTGTTGACCCGCGAGTGAATCCTGTGTTTATTCCGAACGAAGTATTTCCTGTTGGATCAGTTGGATTTAATCCTTTTGTGCACCCTTATTGGGTAGGACCCCAATATCAGTGTGTACAGTGAATTAATGTTTTATATAGGAATGTGAAACAGTGATATTGAAATAACAGTTCACACTGTGACTATTCTAAATCGGATTTAATGGAAATGGTGTTTACTACATACAGATTTTGATTCGACAGGGCCCATCGACTTAATCTTGTTTATCCGTTTCATCCAATAAGAAGTCTATTTCAAACACTATCGCAAGGACCATTTCCAAGTGATTTCAACTGTGATCATGTGAAC
>JARFOD010086450.1:0-18569 GCA_031763545.1 Mopalia muscosa | reverse complement strand
TCTGTAATACAGTGGATATTATTTGTTGGCATACAAAAAAAAAACAAAAACAAAAAAAATCTATTGACAAAATTTGAAAATAAACAGAACAATTCAGTAAACAACCCTAAGGTACTACATAACATATATCTACATCAACATCAGTTGAATCTATGGCATCTTATTAAAAAATACGGACACGAGGGTAAAAAACAAAATCAAATTCATCCGGCAGCTTGCTCTATCAGATCATTCTGATCAGCATAAATACTAGAAGTTTAATTCATTCCACGTTGTCGATTGTTACAACAATTAGAATGATGTCTTTCACAATTATGTAACTCGCCTTCAAGTCTGCCTATTGTCCCGGATGAAACACAGCAGAGGAAAGGTCCTTCACTAAATATTTACATTTATATTTGGTGCTGTGTGTTGGTAGCTTTCTCTTGTGATACGAAATTAGTTACATTGTTCAATTGGAGTAGAGTTAAGATCAAGCAGGTGTGGGCTTACTGTATAACTAGCTGAGAAAATCAGCTCTGTCGACTTATTTATCATATTGCCATAACCCTTGTCTACAGAGCTGAGATAGTGATATGAAAATTTTACTTCCGACAAAAAATCGGCGAAAGGTAATATGGTGAAAAAAATTGAATAAACAGTTGAAAATAAGTACCTACCGCTGTTGACACAAGTATAATCCATCACCTGACCAAAAATTATGGGTCGAAAGTCAATATTATGAGTTAAATCTACTTGAAATCAAATAAAAATCCCGTTTTGTCAATTGTCATCCCTCGTTGACACAAGTTCATGACCTTGAACTCGTATAAACCTTTTTCCTTGTGTTCCGACAAAGCGTTCGGGTTAAACCGTGCCCAAATTTTGAAATTTCCGCCCAGGATATGTAAACTAAGAATGATGAGCTAAAGGTCAACCATGTATTGCACATGCATTATAATCATGCTTTTAAAAACAATGAAACAGAAAGATTTTTTAACTTAAGTAGCACTTTATGTCGATCACTCGTATTAAATACAGGTACCAGTGAATTGCATATACATTTTTCAATCGATTTAATCTACTGAGATAGTGTAAATTGTGACAGTAAATGTATGTGCAGTTAGTTTAGGTGAGACGTCTGATAAAACTTTCAAGATATCAAAATCGGGTATGTGTGGAATGTTTGCAAGAGGAATGTCCAAATTATCAAAAGGAGCAAACATATAAGCCCAATGTTCAGGTTAACCGTATAAAATGCTTCAACTGACTCTTTAAAAATCTAAAATAATAGACTCGTTGTAGGTGTCATTGTGAAGCACAAAATATCTGTTTTCTACACATCTATATATGCAATTTTAAGTTATTTTTTTAACTTCAATTGGATACTTTGGGGACATTATAAAAAGTTATTGGTTTAATATGAAATGAAATGTCTTTCTAGGAATTCTTTCCGAACCTTCCGCTTAAGGTTTTTTTACGCAAACTCGTATCTCTGCCAGGCAACCGATGTCAATAAATGCAAAGATTGCTTGGATTCCATCCATTGTCCATAAGATGATAATAATATATGTAATTTCCGGTTCACCAGACTTTAACCTTAATTCGCATGACAGTGCCACCTCTTCAATAATCCACACAGCCTCAATGGACTGAGCCTGGAATATAAACAATGAGTTATATATTTCTATATGAACCCAGTTGCATGATTTAACAAATTGACGCACATGTATATTCTATATAGACCCAGTAAAAACTAAACGATTATCGACAGAAAATTCATCACTGGTATACAGTCACTACATGCAGGTGTGATAATGTATCCTATACCAGATACCCAACTCTGACCAGACGAATCTTAGCCATATTTTCCAAATTGCGCGATACCCTAGATACATATTACCAGCTTGATTGAAGTCATTATTGCCGGACAGAGCATTGTCTGGTCAATTGACAGAAACCCTGCTAGTCATGTATATTCTATTCGTGTATAAATCAGTCTACTAATGAAAGTCTGTCTTACATCCGAGAAACGTAATAAATGACTAGTATCTAAGCCATTGCTCATAAGTGTAATATAGGTCATTGGTTTCACTTCCAGTCCGATCAAGTGTAGGCATACCTGTGCCTTAATGCTACACCGGATCTACACAAAAATCAAATACATCCATAGCCACACCAGCTCAATCAGAAGAAGAAGTAAGCTTTGTTGGAAAATGAATCTCCAATGCTAAATAAATAAATGAGGTATTAGCTTGGAAAAACCTAGCTACAAAGATATACATTTATTTAAAAAAAAAAAACAATTGACCGGCAAATCATCTCAAACAACTCCCAAAATGCAGACAAACGTAGACAAAATAGATTTTAATACTTGTATATGACCATGAAGCACATTGCAAATGAAGACTTGGGCATGACATAACGTCAGTAAGAGTGACATTTGACGCCTTTACGACTACTCTATCAGACAATTTTGTTCAGCATAAATCTAGAAGTTCGATTAGTCGGTCATTTGAACATTTAGAATGACTTAGACATAGGAGACTAGATGTCTTTCACAATTATGTAGTTCGTTTCTAAATATGCCTTCTAGTTTTTCTGTTGTCAGAGATGGAATACAAGTGATTGGTATTTTTTTTTTAAATGAATTTTCTTCTAGATACCCACCCATAAACCGTCGTGCGTGGGCCTGATAAAAGGAGAAAAACAACATAACTATTTTTAGTGATAGTGTCTTCTGAATACCTATTCATTCAATGAACTCTGTTATAGTTAGATTCATTTAATTAATAGTGCTTTTAATAATGCTTATTAATAGTATGAAATTTGTCTTGTGTTAAAGAAAAATAAACATTACATGGTTTGTGATTGCTGAGCATAAACGTTTTATTTTTAACACAAACCCTTCTGCAGAGTCTGAATTTCCATTTAAGTGCGTTTCGCAACTTTGTTATGAATCTGTTGGGGTTTTTTTGTTGTTTTTTTTTTTTTTTGCAAAACAAAAAGGGACCAAACCTGCAGTATATGAAGGTCTCTATCCACTGGCTTGGTTAGGAATGCATATGCTTTTGTACACTCGTCTACTGTGATAATGTGTGTCCTAGTGAAGTAAAATCTGTTGTTTAGTAGTAAATCGGCTATATGTCATTTTTATAATACTTTGTCCGGCAGTAAAGTTGTAACCCCAGAAAGGTCGGTATTAAGAACATATATACAACCTGCTGACTATAACGTCAACTATTTTTAGTCAAAAACCCGTATGTCTGTCATGCAACGACCTTAATGAATGCAAAGAAAATTTGGAATCTAGCCATTGTCCATAAGAATAAATATGATTTCCGGTTCATCAGACAAACCAAATGTGAAACGTTCTCATAATGTTAGAAAATTAATCTTCCCCCAGTGTTGAGTAAGGGCAGCATTGCTACTCTTCAAACAAACTACATGTCCCTATCCAGATGACAGTTTACTTATGTGTTATTTGCAGTCTTTGGCATGATTATTTACTAATTACGTACAAAAGCTGATTCAAATAAGGTCTCGATTTTGATGTAATAATGAACAGTTAAATAAGCAAAACTGAACAAAAAATAAGCAATATTCTAAATCTCCTTGACAATGAATCTAATATACTTGAACGAAAGCCCCAAGCCGTTGTGCGCAATTTATACTAAAGAAGATTGCAGTCACTGTTTATCGATCAACATATGAAAGCCATAAATAATACACTAAAGTTGGTGGTTCTTTTTCTTTTATTTTTCTCTTTTCAGCTTGCTCTATCAGACACATCTGTTCGGCTTAAAACGAGGAGTTTAATTCACCTCGCGTTTGTCGATCGTTTGAACAATTAGAATGACTTACACAGAGGTGACGACATGCCTTTCACAATTATGTTAGTAGTCCCTAAAACCGCCTTCCAGTCTGCCTTTCGTCACAGATGAAACACAGGAGACCGCTAATTATATTAAAAAACGGGTTAGAATGACAACTGACATACAGTGTGTTGTGAATGGCCAGCACATATACAGTCAGTTCATGTTGTGTATTTCCCGTGGTCAATATAGTAAAGTTACGTTGTCAGCTGAACAATCTTATCATATAACATACTTTTATTTACTGTTTATAATCCAAAATGCTCGACTCGCAAAGTATGTCAGTTTTAAGCACAAAATATCTGCTTCTTACGCACCTCCATAAGGATTTAAGTTATTGAACTACCTTTAATTGTACATTTGTGTGTGTTTTGAAAATGTTATTGGATTGATAGTAAATGTCCTTCTAGCTTTTCAGAACAATTCACGGAAGGTTTTTTAAGTAAACTCATATCCCCATCAGGTAACCGGCGTCTACAAATGCAAATATTGTTTGGAATCCATCCATTGAGACAGTTCGTTGATAACTATAAATGTAATTTCCGGTTCACCAGACAGGGACCTAAATTCGTTTGGCGCTGCCACCTCTTCAATAATCCACACAGCTTATCTGGGTTTAGCCTCGGATATAAACAAGCCGTAATACATTATCAGTACTGGGTCAATATCCCCTATTTCTGTCCTTGTCACATTATTGATGATTTAACAAACTGATGCACAAAGATTTATATATTTTTGTATGGACCCAGTCAAACGAAACAACTGTTGATTTCGACAGAAATTCGTGGCTGGTATACAGTCACTACATACAGGTGTGATAATATGTCCTATATCAGATACCGAACTCTGACCAGACGAATCATAGTTACATTTTTCCCATTTACGCTATACCCTAGATACATAATATTAATATTGAAACCAGCTAGCTCCAAGGTGAAGTCATTTTTGCCGGACAGAGCATTGTCTGGTCAATTAACAGAAACCCTGACCAGAAGTCATGTATATTCTATTCGTGACTTGAGGGGCCTAATCAGCCTACTAATGAAAGTCTATCTTACATCCGAGAATCGTAATAAATGACCATCTCACCATTGCTCATTTGTGTTATACAGGATCATTGGTTGAACCTCCAGTCCTATCAAGTGTACCCTTCTGTTAATGTTTTCCAGGATTTACACAAAAATCTTGGCAAATTAGTTACAAAGATATTTGTTCACTAAAAAAATCATAGCCAAGCAAATGATCTTAAACAACTTGTAAGGTCATAATAAGTATGTAAAAAAGCCGTTCAGTGAATAAGAACTCATTCCAATTCTCAGATATTTTACATCCGAAAAAAGTAATAAATGACAAGGATCTCACAATTGCTCATATGTGTAATACAGAGTCATTGGTTTAACCTTCAGTCCTATCAAGTGTACACTTCTGTTAATGCGTTCCAGTATTTACTCAAAAATCAAATACATAGCAACATTAGCTAAGTCAGAGGAAGTAGTAAACTTTGTTAGAAATATTTTCGTCCAATACTATGTAAATAAATGAGGAATTAGCTCGAAAAATACTAATGTTGGCAAATTAGCTACAATGATATTTGTCCATTAAAAAATCATTGCCCAGCAAATGATCTTAAATAACTGGTAAGGTCATAATAAGTATGTAAAAAAGCCGTTTAGTGAATAAGAACTCATCTCAATGTTCAGATATACTCAAATATAGACAGAATTGATTCCAAGATTGGTATTTGACCATAAAGCACATAACGAATGATGACTTGGGCAGGACATAACATCAGTCAGAGGGACATTTACATGCTGCTTTATCAGACTCTTTTGTCCAGCATAAATATATATGGGAAGAATGATTAAGCTTACATAAGTCGGTCATTTGAACATTTAGAATCACTGTATGACTTACACAGAGGAGACTACATGTCTTTCACATTAGGTAATTCGTTTCTGAATATACCTTCTAGTTTGCCTGTTGTCAGAAATGGAACGTAGATAATTGGTCATTTTTTTAAAAGGAATTTTCTTCAGGCCACCTGTAAACTCTCGTGAGTTGACGTGCTAAAAGACGAACAAGAAACATAACTATTTTCGTGATAGTGTCCGCTAAATACCTATCAATTGAATGAAATTTGTTATAGTTTGGAACATTCATCTAATTGTTTTTTAACAAGCCTTTTAAATCGTATGAAATTTGACATGTGTTAAAAAATTAAACATTATTTTGTTCTTTGTTTGTTTGGTTGATGTTTAACGTCGTATTTAAGGGTATTTCAATTATATGACGACCGACACAAATACAGAACATCACAACAAAACTGCTTCCCGTTACCCTTTAGCACTGTGAACACCAGGGCAACAGAAAGCAACCTCTTTTCTCGCCTCTTACGATCAACCGAGGAAGCCGACGGAGCATTCTGTAGGGCCATGGCCAACCCGCTCCCTTGCGGGGGAACATTATTTTGGGATTGATGAACATACACATTTGATATATAACCATAACACTTCCGCAAGGTTTGAAGTCCTACTGAAGTGCGTTTTGCGTACACAAATTTTCCATGAATCTGGTTTTTGGCCAAACAAAATGAGACAAAACCTGTAAAATATGAAAGTCTCCATCCACTGGCTTGGTTGGGAAGGAACATGCCTTTGAACACTCGTCTACTGTGAATAACAGGGTAAAGGCGTTATGTAGGGCCTATCTGTAAACTATTTTTTTCCTGATGTCAAATCACAGTTGGTTTTGTAATAATGTGCGTCCAAGTGAAGTAAAAGCTGTTGCTTTAGTAGTAAATCAACTATAGGACTTTTTTTATCACACTTCCTTCTGCAGCAAATTTGTTACCCCGGAAAAGTAGATTTTAAGATCATTTATACCACAACCTGCTGATTATAACACCAGCTATTTTAATCAAAACCTCGTATATCTGTCAGGCAACCGACGTTAATAAATGCAAAGACAGTTTGGAATCCATCCATTGTCCATAAGACAGTTCGTTATTAACAATATATGTAATTTTCGGTTCACCGGACTTGGACCTTAATTCATTTGATAGTGCCACCGCTTCAATAATCCACATAGCTTCTCTGGACTGAGACACACAGGCCATCTCACGCTCTCGGGACTGGGTAAATTATCCACTATTTCTGCCCATGTGATATAATTCCAGATTTTAATACACGGATGCCCAGAGAATTACAAACGTCTATACCGACCCTGTAAAAACATAAGGACTGTCAACTGTAATTTCATCGCTGGTTAACAGCGGCTATATCCAGGTACTCTGACCAGACGAATGTTATCTATATTGTTCAATTTGCGGGATACCCAAGATATCTAGTCTCAAAATGAGGCCTGACTTCTGTTAGATGAAGACATTATTTCGCGAGAGATCATTGTCAATTAACACATCTCCTGCTATTCGTGTATGTTATATTCGTAGGTTGAGGGGCCTATTCTTGCTACTATTTAAAGTTTATTCTACATCACAGAAACGTAATAAATCACAAGTAGGCCTATATCAACCATTGCTCCTGTGAGTAATACAGTTCATTAGGTTAACTTTCATTCCTGTGTCAAGCGTACACTTGTCTTTAGGCTATCTGGGGTAGATACCAAAATCAGATATATTCAGAGTTACTATTATGATTATTTCATGTAACAATTCTTGGTCTTTTTGGTGGATTCTTTTCAAAATTTAACACCAATAATGATTGTTTTTTTGTGAGCTCTTTTCAAAGTATACCATGATGGTGATTGATCCACACAAATGGTTAACAACCATATCACTGTTTTTGTTTGTTTTAAGTCATTCAGTTAGATCCACATTTAATTTCATTTGACCTATTACGGACACCAACATAACTTGGTAAGCTACACACGCGAATCCGTTGACATGTCTAAGTGCAACGCGGATTAATCAAGATATGGCATAAATTTAACATCCTAGACCTTTATGACTGAAGCAAACCGCTATGGAATTATTGGTTGGATGTCAACGTCGTACTTAGTGTTATTTGGCATATATAATGACGATGTACTCACGCATAGGTAAGCTAGGTAAAACCAATACGATAAAAGTTTTTGTGACATTAGATATAAATGTTTATCAATTTTTAAGCAAATATTCTTAGTTTGTTTGTCTGTTTAACGTCTCACTCAAAGATATTTCACTTATATGAGGATGGATTGTCCATGCAGTTTATATTGGTCCTTGACTTATTACGATGAAAACCCAGGAGGACACCTCGTTAAAACTCACTCTGACGACCAACGGACTCGATCCCGTGAACGGTACATCTAAGTAGGATTAGTAAACGCACATGTTAACCACTAAGCCATGGTCACGGGCCTGTTTAACCAAGACATTAGGACTATGATGTTCTAAGCCAGAATGCCCAAAACAGGCGATTTCTTCCTTAATAATTGTACCGCCGTGCAAAAGAAAAAAATAATAAACTGCGTCATTGTCAGAACTAACTCCTCTGTGTGAGAGAAACTTGTTTACATGAGTCGCCACAACAGAAGTGATTTTAACCAATTAAACTAAACAAGCATGATATTGGTATAATATAAATGAAAGCTTTGTTATATTACTGTGAGGTTATGTCCCTGTATTGCAGTATATACAGACTATATTACTTGAGAGTTATTGGTCTGTTCTCCAGACCGTGTCTATTGAATTGACCAACCATCCATTTACAACAAAACGCCTATAAGATGTGGTCAGGGTTTAATTTGGCAGGACAAATCATTATAACCCCAGGGTCTAACTTATAACTGGAAGTGGTTATATAGTTGTTGGAAAATACAATACCACATCCAATAGAGCCAAACCTTCGAGGCACTACTTTCTTGTATTATACTCGATTGATCTACGAGGCGAGGAGGAGCTGTCTGGAGTTTAACCTATAGTCTGTCAGAAGGGGCTATGGTAAAACTCTCCCTATGTTACCCGAAAGGCTAGTTCAAGCTGGCTTTCCGGTAAAAGTGTCTTCTATCATTAAGTTTGGTCTCACTATGAAATCAATGTGTGTTACGTTACTATATTGTTTATCAGCATCACCTGAGCCAGACGAAGACGAGGGCATATCACAATATTAAAGTCACCCAGCAACTTTTTCTGTCATTTTGATCTCTTGAGAATCCAAATACAAGAGTTTCAAGAAGCCCTTTGCCAAGTAATATTGGGAAATGCATGATGCACATAGCTTAGATTTTAGCAAAATTTACATATTGTCTACACATTTTATACAGTTGCTAACATTGTCCGAATCAATCTTCACCACGTATATATGCTGTAAACCAGGGTTAATCTGAAGCACAGAACCATGCTTTAAGAATCCGATATCCTAAGCATACATTTATACTGAACCGACATTCAATCTTGAGCTCAAATATAGCCAGAATATACAACAAATGAAACCACACCCAATCATTGTGTAGCCTGCATTAAATCTGTAGCACAGTGACTTACATGCTGCAAATTGCAGTTGCCTTAAAAAACACATCACAAGCTCAACGATTGCTTCTTACTTATCACTTCACGAACAAACATTTCGATACGGGGTTGCTGCGAACTATGGCAAGCCGTTTTGTCCCTTCTGCCTTTATTCTACATATGTCGAATAACTTTTGCTTTTATTTTACTTATGTCCAATTCTTTTCCACATATGTGAAATTCTTTTTTACTTAGGTTGAAAAGATTTTCTTTTATGTAAAAAAGAATTTCACATAAGTAAAATGAAAAATTATTTTACATAGCTAGAATTTTATTCAGCATATGTAGAAATCTTTTCAACAGATGTGAAATTCTTTTCAACATAAGTAAAATAAAACACCAAAACCTAACTATTTCACATATGTTAAAAGAATTGCACTTATATAAAAAAAAACGTTTATTTTAGATATGTACAAAAGAGTTTCACTTATCGAACAAACTGAGAAATGATAACTCCCCACGGCAAGGGAGCGTATCCAACTTTCATTTATGCCCTTATATCGTATTGTGTAGACTTTCAAGACGAATGCAAAACGATAAGAATATATGCCACATGCTGTGCAAGTTTAGCCTCGGCAGGGCCCACTCCCAAGTCAATTTTAAAGTAAATGGTCCAGTGTTACCAAGATTACAACAACAACAAAACAAATAATGACCTACATGCTGTATATAGGTCGTTGAGCGCAGACTGTGCTCTCTTAGCCTACATCCAACAATACAAAACCATGCATTTTATTATGAAAAATGTCAATTAGGGTTACAAATAAAGAATAAATATTATTATATTAGGCGAAGGGTTTATTCTTATTCAGTACTTTTATTGTAGTCTTCGTCATTTTATTTTCCCGACGAATCAGACCTGAAGTAATGCTCTCTACAAAATCGATCGCAATTTAAGGCCTATTTAACAATTGTAGTTCCCCTCGTTAATTCTTCGCTAGAAAACAACAGATGCTTTGCAAAATGCAAAGGGTGGATGTCGATCCTTCCAATCAGTTTTTATTTTTTTGGGCAAACTTATTGCCGCCAGATACAGGCTGTGAGGGAGAAGTCTTAAATTGAGGCCGTGCTTTTATTTTACATATCTACAAAAGAGTTCCACTCACCTTTTTGTTTTACATAAGTGAAAAATATTTCCACATATGCTGAATAATGGCTTATTTTAGATATGTAGAATTCTTTTCCAGATATGTAAAATAAATAGTTAATTTTACATATGTGGAAAAGAATTTCACATATATGAATTTCTTTTCCACATATGTTGAATTCTTTCCAACATATGTACAATAAAGTCATTTATTTTACAAATCTGGAAAACAATTTCACTTATGTAAAATATAATTCAACATATGTGGAAAAGAATTCAACATATTTAGAATTAAGGTAGAAGTGATAAAACGGCTTGCCATAGCGAACCTGTTCCATCTCACTCACTTTGTAAGATAAAAACTAATCATTCTGACCATAATCTCAAATTTATCTGCAGTATAAATGAAAAGCTGAAGACATTTTTGATACATTGATGCTCGTAGCTTTAGACATATTATCCTTTTCTGATTTCGAATCTCATTCAAGTTACAACCTGACATGACTTGTGAAAACCACGAGAACTTGATAACAAAACGTCCTTAACAAAACTTCACGAAATGGCAAGAAAGTATCGAAAAATGCGTTACTTTCTTCAAACCTGGAAAAATCACAGGGAATCTCCCTATATTTTGTTGTCATCTCGTGAAGGAGAGGAGACTCTTTTTGTGCTGTATATTCTGGCCATTGGTCAATTATCGGTCTACATAGTGGGTGCATGTATTGATGTGACAGTTTTTAAGTTAAGTGAAAATTGGTTTATAGCTAATAACCTGCCTCCCGTGGCGCCGTCGCTGATCATCTTTATATTGTAATGTAACGATTTGAGAAACGTGGAATTGACGACAACGAAACTTTGATATCTCCATACTCTTCAGATCGCCATCAATGTATTCCACAGAACATTTACCACACATCTAACACAAGCTGAAACCGACAGTCTGCAGGGCGCTATCAAACATTACCCTATAGCCAGTTCCAGGACACGTTTATTTATTTATTGAATCAATACAAGGCCAACCGATCAAAAGACACTGTAACAGGCCAGCTAGCACACTTCTATGCTCTAACTTTGAAAATATTTTGTTTAAAAAGATTGATTTATTTATAGTCACTTGCTGTACTTGGGGCTATTTCATTAATACGATGGTCTTATTGTTGCTGTTTAGCGCTAAGATCCCCAGGAAAGCAAGAAACTCCCAATAATCTCCCGCGTTCCCGGAAGCAATCAATCAGAAATGATAGGACAATAAATGGTAGGCCTACACTTTCTGTGCTAGTTTGTACTGTATTTGTCCATCAACTCATTTAACTCGTCCGAATATGCGTGGTACACACCCACAAGGTGTACTCTTCCACGAAATTCACCATGACTATCAATAAAATTGACAGTGACTTGAGAAAGCCATCTCCTACTAAAGTCTCCATTTCCGTTTCCGTGATATGTGATCTGACAAATTCACCATCACTAAGAGAGGATCACAGGTTAAACCCACCATAGTGGATAGTACAAAGATAACAGATATGGTCACGGATTTCTATTAAAACAATGTGTTGTTCTCAACTGTATCTTAGGCAGAATGCTTTATATTTTCTCAGTGTGGACAGCAATATGAATATTTAAATTACGTTGCAATGGAACTGTTTGTTATTTTTGATTATGACGGGTTTTTTAAATTTGTGATCGGTTTGTTACGCCGTGGTTAAGGGTATTTCACTAAGATGACTGCGGTATAATACAACAATAATGTGCACTACCACAAACAAGATGTGATTGATGGATTGATTGATATTTTACTCCGTCCGCCAGGGTACCAGGGTATTTTACTTACCTGACGGCGGTGTATTCCAACAATAATTGACACTGGCACAACCAAAATGTGATTGATGGATTGACTGATTGACATTTTACGCCGTGCTTCAGGGTATTTTACTTACCTGGCGGCGGTGTATTTCAACAACCAGGATGTGAAGCGTTCTCATAATTAATCTTCTTCCAGTGCTAAGTAAAGGCAGCATTGCTACTCTTCAAACAAACTACATGCCCCTATCCAAATGCGTTCATTGTACTGTGTACCATGAATTTTTACTAATAAGGTACAAATGTTTATCAAATAGGGCATCGATTTTGATGTAACAATCAAGAGTTAAATAAACAAAACTAAACAAAAAATTAGCAATATTAAAAATCTCTTTGACAATGAATCTAAAATATTTTAACAAAGCCCCAAGCCGTTGTTCGCGATTTATACTGAAGAAAAGTGCAGCCACTGATTATCAATCACCGCATGAAAGCCATAAATACTTTTTTCCGATCAAAGAATCTTGCTAAATCACTGACATATCAGTTAAAGTATAGAGTAAATATGACGGAAATATGTCTGTAAAACACAAAACAAATGTAGACTGGACCTGTGTGCTTGAATTGATTACTATTCACTTTAGTATTGTTGGGCTGGAAAAATTATAGAGTGCTATTGGGACGTTTTTCCTGTGGGATTTTATTAATACATGTCTAGGCAATGTTAATTCTAGTTGAAATGAGTTCGAAAACTCTCGGTATGTCTGTGATGAAATTTATTCAAAGCCTTAAGCTGATTAAAATAGGGTCCCTATTTTGATATAACAATTAAGGGTTAAATAAACAAAATTAAATAAAAATTTACCACTATTCAAAATTCAAAATTAAATAACGTGAATCAAAATATCATTAGCGTAAGTATTATTAATCAATTCGATTAAACCTCATTCCCGTATCATAGACTATAAAATCAATACCAAACAAATTCTACATACCTCATTAGTTACGAAAATTAATAATAATCATTATTTTCTAAAACAGTACCAAATATGATCAAGCTTACAGATTGTCATTGATATTTCAATGGATGTAATTCAACCACTACTGAGGAAGATATAGTTCTCCATATGGCTCCCAGAGCTTGGGGGAAACTAGAACTGAGCGAATTCTATTGACACACTTGTGGAGTTTTTGCTGTTTGTGGTTGCGCTCTTTTGTCTTCGTTTTTTACTAGTGTGAGCAGTATCATTGGTGTGGGTTTCTTAGACAATTGGAAGGGCAAACTATCATATGAGTGACATAACATCATGCAGAAAGTTTAACATGAATCAATGAAGCAAACAATCTAACAACACATTCAAACAGATGAGACAAACAGTCAAATGATTGAATGTAGTGGATATACATATTTGTTTGAGCATCTCTATAACCATAATGGGATTTAATACAGTCAGTTGTCTGCATGTACGTAAAGCTATAGTGCCAGACAACAGAAAAAATAAATATTGTGCAGCAAACGTGTAGAACATATCAGGGATTTGTTAAATGTTATTCCCAAGTTTACAGGGATATCACGCCTTCTAACCCATTCCCCTTCGTCAGTACATGATATAGGCCCAGTTAACTTGTCAGAATTAGCACAATATCTGGTTGAAACGATCTGTTTAGATATAGATCACTACCACTCGGTCTCCGTTAGTCGTCAACGTATGTTTATGTTAGAAATTGGTCAGCCGCGTTGTAAGCTTATTATAATATAAAAGTCGTGTTAATGAATTTTTCCTGAGCAAAGTGATCACTCTAGTATTTCATAAAATTGACAACAGCATTTAAATGTAGAGATACTGAATAGTTTTAAATTAAATATAACCAATGTTACCAGCCAAATAAGCGTATGTTACAATCAAGTTCGTTTTTACTAATTAATGCAACAAAAAGGCAACAGACAATCTCGTTCAATCTGAACTAATGGAACAATCATGCCAGATGTAATACATTGATGGTTGTTAACGGTGAAGTACATCGAGGTCGGCTATTGGTTAAATATGTAGTTTGTTGACAGAATGTGGGTTGTCGAATCCTGATAGCGGGTTGGGATGTACCTAATGTAACAGGTTATTGTTTCGATTGAATAAAAATATCAATAAAAAACTGAACCTGATGTATCCTGGTCCTGTCTGAGTGAAATTGAGAGGAGTGTCTCTTTTTGTTGAACAGAAAGTAATGCCTCTGGCTAGACATCTTCCAGAACTAAGTAATATATATATTGGTCGGGTGGGATATTGAATAAAATATCCAACAAGTTTTTTTTTTTGTTTTTTGTTTATTGATAAGCATGTTGGAGCAATGAATATGCCAGGTTTCTAAACAGAAACCAAGCTGCATGTATTTCCCGGGTATGGTTTTAGCCCAGAGGGACAGGCAGTGCCTTTGAAGACAAATTGCCGAATCGCAATCTCCGGTCCTGCAATGAACTGTCAAACAGGTTGTCTAGGCAGTTCAATAAAAAACGTGTTATCCAATGCAATTTATTTACGGATATTTTCTCGATCAAGACAAGTTAAATGAGAAGACGGTCGTCCCAGCAGACATTAAATGACATATTGACAGCAAAGGACGACCATTTTCATTTTAGTTTGACTTTGGTTGGACTGGAATATAATTATCATTTTTCAAGAAGACATTATCGTGCATTTTTCTATGCTTTTGTTTTACCCACTTTGACTTTATTTAGTTGTGCGTAGAGCTGAATCCATACAACGGCCATAGGTTAAGTAGTAAGTGTTTCGCCTACTAACCGTTCTTCCATGTTTACCGTTGGTGAATTTGTGTCAGTCATCAGGTATATGGATGAGTCATATGATGTGGCCCTTGCAATCGCTGGGATGGTTTTTACGAGGGTTTCTTCTGATTTTCCACCGCATTAAGCAATGAGCAGTGTGAAATGAACAATATGGCGTTGTACAAGTAAAATACACTTGACCACGACGTTAAACCCCAAACGAACAAGCCATTTCCATATGAACAGCGTATGTGCCGTGAACAAATATACATAACAAGGAACACAGCTCAGCGGTCTTAATGCGACAACAATGATTGCTTTGTTTATCGCAGTTCCGGATACCTCCCATCACAGATTCGCACTCCATGGGCATACTGAAAAATCTGTTAAAATCCATCTCGAAGACAAAAACAGCCTGTACTTTAAACTAATAAATTGATTATCCCATAAACAAACTTGTAGTGTTGTGATATTTTCAAAACACTCATAAGTACGGCAGGGACCCTTAATAATGTAACCAGATGTGTACCTCGTCAAAACCCTCGACGCCTGCGGCGACTCGGGTTTTGATTCGGTCCCAAATTAAGTCTTAAAAAACCTAACTAAGACCTCTGACTCAGACTGAAACCCGTAAACATAGACCATTTGTTAAAACTAATAGTACTGACACAAAGATGTCGCTTGATAAAAGAAATGATTCATCAAATGTTTTAAATAAATTCCCAGAGACAAGTTTCTAACAAGATTTTAATCTCGGGTTGTTATGAGACAATGGATTTTCAACTTCTGGATTACATTTGTTACCCAACTCTGGCTCTTTCAGCCAGCCAAACCATTGTAAATAATTTAACACCTGTGGTGACTCACACTATATATATGCTTTCGTTTAACATCCACTACGGTTCTAGTACCTAGACTGAAACGTTTCATCGATAATTCCATAAAAAACTTTGCTTGTTATGTTATTATCCCAACTTGTAAATGCCCTTTAAACAAGAAACCCAAGTGTAAAAGCATAACCAATTACTTCTTCATGCAGTATTTAAGAATACTGCCTTGGCCAACCATAAGTTCCTTTATATTTTAGCTCTAACTCATTTGAAAAATAACTTTGCCATTTTTTTTTGTTTAAAGGTCTCTGGTTAGAAATATGACTCTTCAGGACGCCATCGATGCATTCTACAGATCATTTACCACCCATATCATACAAGTTATAACCTACAGTCTGCATGACGCCACCATACATTACTCTACAGCCAATTTCAGGACACCTTTATTTAGTTATTGAATCAATATAAGGCCAACAGATGAAAAGACACAGTAACCGGCCAGCAGTTTTGTTAAAAAAGATTGATTGATTTATTTATTGTCATTCGCCGCACTTGAGGCTATTTCATTTATACGACGGTCTTTACGTTGCTATTTCCAGAGGCAATCAATCAGAAATGATAGGACAATAAATTGTATGCTAACACTTTCTGTGTTAGTTTGTACTGTCTTTGTCCATCAACTCATTTATCTGGTCGGAATATGCGTGGTACACACCCACGAGGTGTACTCTTCCAAGACATTCATCATGACTATCTATAAAATTGACAGTGACTTGAGAAAGCCATCTCCTACTAAAGTACTAACAGAGAAGATAAACACCGCATCTCCATTTCCGGTCTCGCGATATGTGAGCTGACAAATGCACCATCACTAAGAGAGGATCACAGGTTAAAGCCACCATATTGTATGATACAAACATAACAGATGTGGTCACGGATTTGTATAAAACAAGAGAAAAGCAATCAGCGATTGCTAAACAATATACCCTCGACCCCCGCCGTCCACACAACTCGCACAATGAACCTAATGATTTTTTATTTATGTCGCACGATCTGCACATGGATAAGAATGCAGTTTGCAAGTTTTAAATGCTTTAGTTAAATAGTAACTAAGACACAACCAGGACAGAGCTGGAACAAAAAAAAACAATAAGTTTGACAAAGCAAATTTCAATAATTTATGCAGAAATTTGCACAATTCCGTGACTTTTTTCTACGTTGAACATCAATTTCCGTAATCTTCTCTTGTACGTTACGCATATGCATATACAGAAGAAAGGAATATGGAAGTTTCACAAATCTAAGTGAAAAAGGAGGCGTCAGATAGAGCCTGGACAGGGCTCATTTCCATAATTTATGCAGAAATTTGCCTAATTCCGTGGGGTTTTTTTTCTATGTTGCATATATGCATGTAACGAAGAATGCAGTATGCAAGTTTCAAAAGCCTAAGTAAAATAATAACCAAGATACAGCCCCAACAAGCTTACAAGCTCCCCGGCCATACTGAGACAATTTTTATAATTAATGGAGAAATTTGCATAATTCCGTGGGGTTTTCTCTATGTTGCACATCGGCTTACATAGAAGAATGCATTATGCAAGTTTCAAAAGCCTATGTGAAATAGTCATCAAGATACAGCCCGGACAGGCTTACCAGGCAAATGTAGCCAATTTGCATAATTTATGGGGAAATTTGTATAATTCCGTGATTTTTTGTCTACGTTGCACATCTGCGTACATAGACAAACGCATTATACAAGTTTCAAAAGCCTAAGTGAAATAGTAACCAAGATACAGCACAGACAAACTTCTCGGACACACCCACGCACGGACACACGGACAGAAAAAGTTAAACCTATATTTCCCCCTTTTACTAGAGAGGGGCATAACAATTTGTTATCTCAACTGTATCTTAAGCAGCATGTTTTATTTTTTCTCAGTGTGAGAATTGGAATGTCCCTATCTAGATGACAGTTTATTAATGTGTTTGTGTAGTCTGTGTCATGAATTTTTACTAATTGCGTAGCCCTGGACGATAAATTTAAAATACTTTAACGAAAGCACCAAGCCGTTGTGCGTAATTTATTCTAAAGCAGACTGCAGCCACTGTTTATTGATCACGGTATGAAAGCCATAACTAATTTTTCCGAACTTAAATCTTGCTAAAACATTGACCCATCAGTAAAAGTAGAGTAAACATGACGAAAATAAGTCTGTATAACATAAAAAAATGTAGACTGGACCTGTGTGCTTGAATTGGTTACCTTTCACTGTAGTGCTTCCGGACATTTATAGGCTTCTATTCGAAGGATTTTATTCAATACATGTCTAGGCAATGAAATTCCAGGTTGAACTGCTTTCGAAAACTCTCAGTAAGTGTTTGATCAAAATGTGTTTAAAGCGTTAAGCTGATTCAAATAGACTCTCGATTTTGATATAACAATAAAGGGTTAAATAAAAATAAATTTAATATAAATTGTCCAATACTCAAAAGTTCCTCTCCTAGATGGATGTAATAGAAATAATGTAAATCAAAATTTCATAACAAAGGTATTATTAACCAGTTTAATTGAACTAGAAAAATACCAGAAAAAATACCGTCTGACTGGAATGATGAGACGCAGGTTGGAAGCTTCATCCGAACTCGTGGAGGCTACACACGCTATTGAACTTTTGCTCTTGAGATGTCTTCCACACATTTAAAGTGACAT
>JARFOD010086439.1:0-18571 GCA_031763545.1 Mopalia muscosa | reverse complement strand
TTAACTCAAAACATTGTGTACTTACCTGGTTAAAGGCTGGTGTTAGCTCAAAACATTGTGCACTGACCTGGTTAAAGACCTGGTTAAAGGCTGGTGTTAACTCAAAACATTGTGTACTTACCTGGTTAAAGGCTGGTGTTAGCTCAAAACATTGTGCACTGACCTGGTTAAAGACCTGGTTAAAGGCTGGTGTTAACTCAAAACATTGTGTACTTACCTGGTTAAAGGCTGGTGTTAGCTCAAAACATTGTGCACTGACCTGGTTAAAGGCTGGTGTTAACTCAAAACATTGTGTACTGACCTGGTTAAAGGCTGGTGTAGGCTAAAAGCTGATGTTAGCTCAAAACATTGTGTACTGACCTGGTTAAAGGCTGATGTAGGCTAACAGCTGATGTTAGCTCAAAACATTGTGTACTGACCTGGTTAAAGGCTGGTGTAGGCTAAACTAAAGCTGATGTTAGCTCAAAACATTGTGTACTGACCTGGTTAAAGGCTGGTGTTAACTCAAAACAGTTCTGGAAGAGAGAGACTCTGGCAAAGATGTAGAGACCAAGACGAGCCCTAGACATTGCCACTATCAATCTTCTCACATCCCTGTCAAAACAATATAGATCATTAAAATCAATTTAACTTGTGACAAAAATCACACAAATAAGAGATAAATTAAAGTTAGGCAATTCCATAAATTAAAAGATACACATGGAGATTTAACATTTCAGTTTATTTTAAACAACTGTCAATCTTCACAATGGTTTAAAATAAACTGAAATATTGAATCTCCATGTATCCATGTTTATCTTTTATCGGAGCTGTAAGTTTACTCTACTTTGTCAAACTCCTCACTGGAAAATTGCTATTATGCCAAGTTATTTGTTTTAAAGTGGTTTTAAGCTGTTCTTATAATATGATGGGGTGGTACCGTGCTAGCTCAGAGGATGGAGAGCACCACCCTTGGTGATTGTTTGATTGGTTTTTAACGTTGTACTTAAGGGTATTTCACTTATATGACGGATTGTCCACCTCACACTGTACACAGCCTTATTACGGTGGAAAACCGGGAAGGAAACCTCGTACTCCCCCACGATTGCTGGAGCCACAACATGTGACCTGCTCATATACCTGATGGTAGACGGTGCAGACTCTAACCAGTGAATGGTAAATCGAAAGCAGGTTCAGTTCAGGAAGCGCATTGTTTGATTGCGGATTAACCTCATACTCAAGGTTATTTCACTTATACAACGACAGATTGTCTACTTCACACTGCTCCTTACCTTATTATATTGGAAAACAGAGAGTAAACCTTTTAAAAACCACCTCCGCAATTCCTTGAGCCACATCGTGTGACTCACATATATACCTGATGGTCACAAAGAATGCTATATCAAAGATTAGTATGCACACCGCTACCACTAAGCCACAGTCTGGCAATTACAACACACAAAATAAGGAAGCCAAGCTCTTTAGCTCTGAGAGAACCAGGGCAACAAAAAACTCCCACCAAGTACCCACATCATGTTGGTGGTATACAAGCTTAAGAAGAAACAATGGGAGAATTGGAAAAGAATGAGCATTACTGGAAAACCACTCGGTTCACTCAAATCAATGGGTGAAATGATCGTAAGATGAGGGGGCTTTACTTTGATTGACTGTTGTTTAACACCCAATGGTATTACACCTTAGTGAACACATCTGTTTACTATAATGTGCTCTTAGTAAACTGCAGTTATTATTGCAGATTCAATCAACTCCATCCAATAATTTAAATTGTTACTTCAGTTGGTTTTCATGAAGCAATGAGGAAGTTCAAAACAAAATGCCCATAGCAAGAGTGGTGGCATTGTAAAAAGGTAATGTTTTGTTTGATGTTTATCGCTGTGCTCCAGTAGTGACATAGGATTATTCAACAAAAAATAACAAAAAAACATAGAATGTTTTCTGTTTTTCCTTGAATGGAAACTGAATGTCCCTCTAGTGCTATGAAGAGGGAATACAAGTTAAGAAACAAACCTGAGATGTCCAACAGCTCTTGTTCTGACCAATGAGAGAAGGATGTAGTCATTCTGCTGACCCTGATATCTGTCTACAGTGGTCACCTTAAGGAATAGAAAATAACACTTGGTTAATCAGAGGAGTTTATCCACTTTGGGTGTCTGGGACAGACAGACGGAATTGAGGACAACAATAACCCTAGACCAATTATTGGTTTAATTTAAATAACCACCAAGATTAAGAATCATTCCACCAGTTAACAAATCATTGTAAACACACCTGGATAGTTTTAAAAATATGTTGTTCTTACATGAGTCAATGACTCAAAATTGCTGCCTCAAAGAGATTTGCATACAGCAACATCAGTGGACCATTGTATCATTAAAGATTCTTACCTTACTAGGCCATCCAATGAATGGGTTGAAACCACACCTCTGAGCTATCACATCACGGATCAAATGTTTCTGACCGTTATATGTGGTGAGGATGGTGATTTTCTCAGCCGGGTAACCTAGCAACCTCATGTACATGAACAGAGCAACTACATATTCTGCTTCAGCCAGATTCTATAAATGATAATAATAAAAAAATAATTGTAACCGTACTGGGTCAAACATAGACAAAACTTGAAAAACAGAACAATAGCAGGACACAATACAGACACCACAAACAGATCAGCTTCCTGTTCCCCTTTAGCTCAGAGAGCACCAAAGCAACATGAAGCTCCCTCCAACCGCCCGCTGTGTAATTGGAGTTGTCAAATGGTTTACACTTATGTTTGTTTGCTTGATTGGATTAACGATGCAGCATATACTTTTAATTTACATTTCACTATTCACTCTGTTGTTGTTAATTACAGTGGAAAAACGAGGAAACCTATTATTCAATTTCACATTGATTGTCGGATCCTCATAGTACAAGTCCCTCATGTTCGTAAGGTTGACAGAGAGATTCAAACATTAAGCTGTTCTTTGATGCAGAGTTAAATATACTCCAATAGTTCAGCGGTTTAACTTGTAGTTATATAGTGTTGTGTCAGCCGAAAGGGTGAAGAAAACAAACCTCTACTGCACTGGCAAAAAACAAAAAAAGACAGGAACTACACCCATAACCACCCTCAGATCGACAAAGAACAAAACTGTGCAATAACCAATATAAAATAAATAGGTAATATATCAATTTTTTTGTTGTCCCTTAGCTCAGAATGCCCCCCCCCTCAAACTGTTATTTACCTGACAAACTGTTATTTACCTGGTAGAAGTAGGGATTAGGTTCACTTTCTCCCACTCCATTGAAATCTGGTACATCAATTAGCTGGAAGTCATGAACGAAGCCTGGGTTGGCCAATTGAAACTCCCCGGATGACATGACATGTGGCAGGTTACCGAGCTTCTTGTAGCGCCAGTTATATAAACTAGACAGGCTGTAACAATAGGTGATTTAGAGGTTAATTTAACTTTGTGTATTTCACTTAATGATGGCCCTGTTTCTAACAGTGTAATAGCCACACTAACATTACCTTAAACTAATTGTTTGTTTGTTTGATTTGGGTCGTACTCAAGGTATTTCCTTTTTTATGATGACAGACCGTCTACTTCACACTGCTCCTTGATTAATTAAGGAGAGGGAAAAACCACCCCTGTGATTTGCCCCCACTGGCAACAAAAGAAGATGACAGGAGGACCACAGGATGTAAAACAAGAGAAAAACAATCACAGATCGCTAAACAATATGCCCCCACCCCCGGAGTCCACCAAAGGCACACATAACTACATGCAGTGCACCATGAATTAACCTAATGAGGGAAACTTCACTGTGTGTTCAGTCCGAACAAACCATGTGTTTAGCCTAAACACAATGTCTGCTCGATTTTGTTCATGCTACAATACAAGCCTCTGCAGAGGCAGCTCACAGGACATTTCTTTTGCCTAAACCAATCAATTTGCATTACTTTGTGAATTGTTATATATGTTGCACACCTGCACATAGATAAGATTGCAGTATGCAAGTTTCAAACGCTTTAATTAAATAGTAACTAAGATACAACCAGGACAGAACTGGAAAAGAAAAAAGTTTGACAAAGCTTATTCCAATAATTTTTGCAAAAATTTGCATAATTCTGTGACTTTTTTCTACATTAAACATTTGCATATACAGAAGAACGGCATAGACAAGTTAAAAAAATATAAGTGAAAAGCAGCCATCAAAACAGGGCTTGGACAGGCCTTATTTGCATCATTTATGCAAAAATTTTCGTTGCATAACTGCGTATATAGAAGAATGCCAGATGCAAGCTTCAAAAGCTTAGATGAAATAGTAACAAAGATATAGCCTGGACAAGCTTCCCCCGATATACAGAAGATAATTAACCTAATTTATGGGGAAATTTGCTTAATTCCCAGACTCTCATTTCTGACGGGCACGATTGCGCTCACACGCCTTCGCGCACCTACATTCCAAAGTAGAAGTGTGAAAAATTGTACCCATGCACTTTTTTTTACATTTTAATCGATAAGACATAGGTCAAAATATTTCATAATGCACCAAGCAACATCTTTGATTGTTCACTTGATCGACTGTCACACAAAAAAAAACGGTTAAACCTAAGCACAATAAAGCTGCACTGCTGCGGAGTCGACTTGGACACATCGATACTGCAGACGGCTGAAGCGATCACAGCGCTACACCGCGGTGCCACGGGGACAACATGCGGTTTCCATCTACCCATTTTCGGAACACACAATTATTCGCAAAAAAGGCATTCAATTATGTTCCCGTGTCTTTCAATTTAAGATCTTTACTGTATTAGGAAGGATACAACAAAGCAGATAGTCATAATTATCTCCTGTTTTTGGTAAAATTAGGAAAAAACGAAAGTATGTTGCCAATTTGCATAATTTGCAATCTTTTCATAAATTTGGAAACTTTAATCTTCATCAAGTGCTTTATAAAAGAGTAGTACTTCACTTATACAAACCAAAGGTCTTGTAAGTTAGAGATTGACTTTTTAATCCTTTTCTAGACAAGAGTTCCATCTCCATTATTGGTTATGTTTTACATTTACATTCCTTTCACTACAGTGCAGCAATCCATTGCAAATGTCATATACAGATCAACTTCATTTTAAAAACGATCATTAGTAAGCTCTGACTCAACCCCCCTTTGCAAAAACATGGAGAATGGAAGTTTGTTATTAAGTTTCCCATGTCTAACCTGCTTCGAGCTCTCCCCTGGGCATCCAGATCTACAGTGGGCACACCCAGTCTGACAAACCGAGTAAACAAGGACTGTTCCATGTTTGAGAATTTCTGAAAGGCCATGTTTTTAATGACTGGTGGTAACTGATGATGATCCCCGATCATAATCCATCTCTTCAGACGACTAAACCCATCCTCTGGATTCTGAAATAACACACATAGGGGTGAGTAAACTAGTTACAAACATTGTTGCTCAATTTTAATTACAGTTCAACAATAACGATGATTGCCAGTATGTCCAACTTGCTCTTGATTTTAACCAGATTTCATGAAGGATTAAGTGGATTGACTTAGAAGTTAAGTTGTGCTCAGGGGGGGAGTTCAATATAAACAACAGTGATGTATCAAACAGTTAATGCATGTATTTGATAATAAATTAATGTTTCTCCATTGTTTACCGAGGATAATAGAATGCATTGTGACAGAATTGTCTACAATACAATTGTGATATTATACCAATTCTTTTGTGAACAGAATTTTGTTCTTAATAAGCACAGCTTAATCACTTATGCAACAGATTAACAGTTATAATGTCAAGTTATAGAATTTGAGAGCCGTATACATGTCCCATATTATTCAAAAAGCGATTTTTCAACACAATAACCTTAACTTTTCAATAAAAAAAGTTACCTGCAGTAATAGAGGTATGAAGGTCTCGATTTCTAGGATCTGAGCTGACTCCTCCATCAAAATGTTATCATACTGCCAAAAAATAAAACACAGATTTAAACACATGAACCAATTTTATCAGAGACATTTTGTTCTAATCAATCAATAAAATAGAACATTTATCTACCAAAAAATGGAAAATTGCAACCAAAAGATATATTATTTATCCACCAAAAACTAAAACAATTAAATGTTAGAACAAACAGACAAATAGTTCACTCGTTTGTTGGGTTGTTGCAGCATGTAAATATACTTTATCCTTTGATGCTGTACTCAAGGTTACTTAGGAAAAAAGACCTTGAATGTATTGCTTATGTTAAACCTTGTCAGCCAAACATATCAGGCCTGTGGTGCTGGGGAGAACAGACTGAACACCGTCTTCCTTTGATTACGCAAACTAGTTTTAGGAGGACTAATTTATAGGTTTTCCAATTTTTCGCAGTAATCGACTCAATTTGCATTTTGCAACTGATTTTGACCAATTTTGACCACACAATCACACAGTGCAGACAGACAAATTGATTTCTTTAATAAAACACAAAACAGAGCATTTTGACCAATTGGACATAAGTAAGTGCATACCATCAGGGATTGGTATAATTGATTGATTGATTGATTGGTGTTTTACATTGTGCTCAAGGGTATTTAACTTATATGATGACAGTGTATTCCATCAATGATTGACACTAGCAAAAAACCTGTGAAATGTTTTGATATAATTGGAATGTTAATCTTAGTCCAGTACTAAGTCAATACATCATTTGCTACTTTTCAAACAAACTCCCCTTAGCTAGAGTTCTGAATCTTAGCCTCACCTTGAATCCAGCTTGCACTAAGTCTCGTCGTTTCAGAGCCGCATGAGTACACGTCATCGCTATTATTTTAGCTTCCTTGATTAACAGGTACTTAGATCTATCAGCCCCACTTCTTAACAACTCGAAGGCTCTAAATTCCTGAAAAATGTAGACAAGGAAATTTTAATTTAGTGCTAGTCGAGCTTCCATCAAACTTTAAAGATAACACATCAGAGTTGAGTTATAAAACATTGTTATTTATTTGCAATTTCAAGATTGACACATGACTAAATTGTTTCTCAATGCTTGTATGTTATAGCAATGGTAAAACCAGTGCTATTGTGCCCTTAGGACACTTTACTTAACGTGATTTCACTCAAATGGTGGCATGGCAACCCAATGGGTGAATGAAATCCCCTTTGGGATCACGAACAACATAAAAACACAGGAATGGACAATTAAAAAAGTCAAAAAGAAAGACACAACAACAGACAGTATTTTTGTTGCACATGGGCACAAGAGCAACCATGGAAGTGTACAAAATTACAGTGCTAAGGATCACAAAGATTTAGTTTTGTACATGGTTTTACACAAAAAATCCAAAATGGCCAATTTGGCTACCTCTAATTGTGTGAAGATCCTCTTGACATGTCTGAAGCAGCCTTGAGCTATATCCAGGTCCTCTTCATATGAATGTCCTTTAAACAAAGGATGAGGGGCTGTCTCAAAAAACTTTGTGAAGGGAAATAGTTCCTTGATCTTGCTAACTTCTCCAGACTGTAAAATATACACACCCAAATAAATAGATAAGTTGTATGATTGGGATTTCCGAACTCACTTTAAATTATATCATTCATATGGTGGCATCTCTGTCCAACAGGTGAAGACAACCACCCTGCACTCCACTAGCCACCACCCCTGGAAAATCATGCAACCATGCGACCCATGGTCGCATAAAATCTTAAGTATGGTGAGAAATTTTTAAAATTAAAAAAAAAAAAATTATTGTAATTTTTTTAATATAAAATCCACTGCAATATCGATGTTAAACCAGAAAACTGCAAACTCTTTGCACACAAGTTAATAAATTAATTACGATCACTTACCTGACCTTGTTTGATCTTTATCTTACTGTTAAACTCCTCCCACCTGGAAAATACCTATAAAAGTAGGAGTATAAGTAAATTATGCTGAAGATGAGGAAACAAAAGTAAAAATTATTGATAATAGCTAAAACCATATCAAACCTACATACAGCTAATGAAGATGTTTTACTTGTATGAAACTTGGCTGCATGCTAAGAATTTACAGCGGTACAGATCTCTAAACAGCAAGACGGTGATGGAGAAACTATTTACTGTCTTGTTAACAGGGCTATGGAGAACAGTGTTTTCCATAATGACAAAACTTTTCACAATTCATGGTTTTGTTCACTGTTGTAGAACACAGCAGTTAGATAAATAAAACTAATCTTCAGTATGGTGTCAAACACTAATCAATCACCTTTGACCACATCAATTAATGAGATAAAATTATATCAGCATACCTGATAAAGGTAGAAATGTCCAGCAGTTTCACATGTGTAGGATACATCCCCCGTCACTCCCAGACTGTTCTGTAATCTGCCCACTTCCTGTAGGAGTTCTAATCGCTGAGCCAGAACATAATTCACTCGACCGTACCTGATAAAAACAGTTCATCTTAGTTTGTGTTTGGTGCCATCTTTATACTTGTTTCAATAATATGGCATCTTAGCAGGACAATGATTGCTTTTTTTGTTTTGTTGACAGATTGGGATTTCAGTCATACTACAGGTTTACACAATAGAAACTGCCCTCAATGCCACTGACAAAAAAAAGAACAGGATGTGACAATCAGTTGATAAAGACCCATACAGAACAGTGTATTGTTGTTCTTTAGCACTGTTCCCTCCTAATTGCCCACAATGTGTGAAGGAAACACCCTTGAAGCAACTGGCAGCAGACAAGACAAGACAGGACAATCGTTAGATGAAATTACAAAGACATCACAAACAGATCAGCTTTTTGCTGCGGTTTTGCACCAAGGCAAAAGGAACCTCCTCCGATTGGATGCTTTTATCGGAAGGAAGTAAAGGGGCTGATTACTCGAAGTAACAATAAATTTAATCTGCTATTAGATGACATCATGCCATATTATAGGTCTATCCGTTTGTATTTGTATCCCTGAACAATACAAACTGTCTGAGTAATACCAAGGGTATTTTAGTTATTTTATGAAGTTGCATTGTTGAAAATTGGTGGAAACATAAGAAAGAACCTCGTTAAAACATCCTGTGATATAATTGACAGGGGAAACTGATAAAAAGAGAACAAATTGAGTAAACTGACCTGCTGAAATCTTTCTCAGTTTCCAAAGCCTCTTCTCCATGACCCATTCTTAACAAATGTCTCTCATCAACATCTAAGGCCATGATCTTCTCAAACAGCTGGTTTAAGGCCTAAACACAACCAGAGCAGAAAGAATTATATCAAATCAAAGCAATACTATATCATGATAAACACCTTGGTCATTAAATAATATTGTTTTTAATTTTTTCCCTTGGTTTTATTCCAGCTGGGAACAGATAAGGTGAAATTGTTATATCTGAGTGCTCCGCAACAGTTAGATGCTTTGAATACATGTTTCTTTGATTATGGTTGAAGTGTATTTTAGTTTATTTCGCTCATAGGACAGCATGCGATAAGGAAACCATTCTTACCAACGCTGACAACAAACTAAGACAAGACAGGGCAATCATCAGACACAATACAAAAACATCACAAAACAGATCTACTTCAGAGAGCAACAAGAACTTCCCCCCAACAACAACTGTCCCAACTTTGCACACATAATGCTACTTATTTATAATGAGCTTAGATCAGTGAGACAGCTTTTTATTATTTGTGTGTTTGGGAACTTGTGTTTGAAGAGAAAATGTAAATATTCAATCAGATGTTTGTCAACACACAATATAGTCTTGTTTCATGTACAATAATTTTATTTGTTTAATTTCATTAAAAATAAAGAAAGTAAATTTAAAAAAGAATCATTATAAAAATTTAAACCAATGACCCAGCGAGTCCATCAGTCTGTAGATCTTTCTGAATTAGCAGCTTTTACTAAATGAAAAGTCATCCAAACTAAAATAAAACTGGAAGCAATTTTCATGACAATTTGTATGACAATAAAACCTCATACGCCATTTTATCGTACAATATTATTTTGACATACAGAAATCTTGCGAAAATGACCCTTGAACTACTTGTATTACAGGTATTTTAACAAGCTTTCACAACTCTATTATTCACCTGGTTGGAATGTGTGACAATAAGAGTACGCTGTTCAGGGAAGTTATGATAGATGTTGGAGATAATCTGTACAGCCACATCTGTCTTTCCTGTTCCCGGGGGTCCCACAACCAAAGTGAGGCCATGTTGCATGCCAGCCCGTACAGCCTCTATCTGAGTTGGGGTGAACGGAATTGAGTTTCTGCAATAAGTAGGAACAATTTTAATTTAGGGTTAATGCTAAGTTTCTTCTAATACTTATAATAGCAGGGACCAAAAAAGCTTGTCTATTAAAAAAAATATTTAGGTTGGCTTGTGGTTTGCCAATATAAAGACAGAATAGGTTGCCCGTCAGCTATAGCAGCACCATGGCAACATGAAGCGGCTTCCTAACCACTAGCTATAATTGTTAGAAATATCATTCATTGTGTTTTCTGAGGTAATATCATATACACTAAGATGAATAGAACAGGCACTGTGACTGCTATGTACAACTTACGCTTTAGGTTTACTGTATGGATAAGGACCCCTGTTAGGTATGATGTGTGGTTCCACCTCTATTGAATGAGATCCATCACCAGGTTCCGGATCCTCTCTGTCCTTTCTCTTCATGCTCTGTCGTTGTGGAGGAAACATCAACCTGTTAATTAGTATACATAAATACAGTATAATATTGATTGAGATTTACAAAACACACAAAGAAAACAACAATTCAAAAGTCCCAGTCCCCCATGAAAAGGGTTTTGTTCAGTTGGAATCTAAATGTTCCTCCATTGCCAGGTAAAGATAGTTTGATTATGCTTGTTTGTTTGTTTGTTTGGGGTTTAACGTCGTACTTAAGGGTATTTCACTTATATGACCACTGAGCTACGCCGTGGCCTGACTATGCTTGAAACATACTTCCCTTAGCCAGAGGGCAAACCCTATTGATTATGATCAGTCTAGCAATTATTTATGTTATATTTTATCAGATTTGTCTGTTTGTTTGATTGGTTTTTAATGTCGTATTCAGGGGTATTTCACTTATATGAAGAGGGATTGTCAACTTCACACTGCACCTAGCCTTATTACAGTGGAAAAACGAGAGGAAACCCCGTAAAAACCACCCCTGCGATTGCCACAGCCACAATGTGTGACTCACTCATATACCTGATGGTCGACAAGCAGACTCGATCCAGTGAACGGTACATCCAATCAGGTTCAGTTTAGTAAGTGCATGCCCTACCACTAAGCCATGATCAGAAGACAGAAACAAAATCAACCTTTGAACTATGTTTGAGTTGACAGCTCAATGACATGTAAACTTGGGATTGATTGATTAATTGATTGGTGTTTTATACTGTGCTTAAGGGTATATCGCTAATATGATGGCGGTGTTTTCCAATAATAATTGAAACTAACAAATCAAGATGTGAAGCGTTTCCTTAATATTGGAAAGTTAATTTTCCTCAAGTGCTAGGTTAAGACATCATTGTGACTCTTCAAACTACCTGCCCATAGCCAGAGGACCGTAAACTTGTGAGAACTAAAATTTACTGTGATTTGGTTTGATTTGGGTTTAACAGAGTTCTGAAGGCAGATTTGTGTAATATGAATTACTGAGAATATGTCTAGATTCTTGTGGTTTTAAGCCATGCAGGCATTAAAAGTCAGCATTACATGCCAATGAAGGCAATCAGATAGTAGGGCTGTGGGCACCTCTTGTGACCCATCCACTATCTACATGTTACAGGGTTTTAAAAAAATGGATTCATATTGTGAAATACAAGAAATGCTCCCCCCCCCCCAAAAAAAATAAAAAAATTGGGCACTTTATTTCACTGTAAACAGGAAGATTAAAAGTCAGATTCCAATATGAAACCAGATCTATCAAGGACATACACATGTATGGTTTTAAATTGCCATTACAGCTAGGACAGACAGAGAAAATAAAACAAACAGCGTCCATCTTATTTTCTCTGTTATTTTAAAAAACTAAAATGAGGAGGTTACATACCTGAATGGTGGAATATTTTTCTTGGGTTCTGTGACTTTCTCTTTGACCGAGTAATCAGGGAAGCCAGACTTTAGATGAACCAATGACAGAAAGGTATCATTCCAATCCAGACCATTAATCTGACTATCCATCCTGACAAATCAACAAATATATAAATGTATATTGTGATTGCAATTTCAATTTTTTTTTGAGTGGCTATGTTGTACTTAAGGATAGTTTACTCCCAGGGTGTGACTGAAGCCTCCTAAAGCAATTGTGTGACATAAGCAATTGAGTAAACAAAATTGTAATCAGAAAAAGGAGAAACGAAATTAAAAAGCAAATGTGCAGCAGATTGTCCATTTTAATTTTCAGAACAATATTATAGCCTTTGTCTGATGTCAACAGAGTGACTTACTTGACCGTAAAATCCGTAATCTTACTTTGAGTAATGTGCTGCTCCAGGGTCTCCATACCCCAGTATAATATCATGAAGCCAGTCAGGGACAACACATTCCGTGTTCATTAGGTCACGTATCGTCTCCAAAACAGCTTTAAAATTATTCTCCTTTGGCTTTCTTCGCAGAATGACGTTAAAGGTCTCATACACATCCTAAATTTAAATAAATTTTTTTTTTTTAAGAAATTGTGTTTTATGTTGTTCTGAAGTTTGTTTGATTAAGGTTTGACAACAGTTCCTAAAGTTATTTCATTAGACGTCACCCCAGACCTATCAGCAGACAAGCAATCCAGAGAAGACAATCAGAGAAGTCACATCAGATTTGCTTTGTGATGCCGCTGAGATAGCACCAAAGAACTGGAGTCAAAGCTATTTAAGGATTAAGACAATATTTTTAAAAAATTGTTGTATGTTTCAATCAAATACTTGAATGTTATTAGCCATGCCTGTTGATCTTATAAAGAAATTTCCTTTCATTTCAGATTATATTGCATATACCAAAAAATATCTCAAAATTATATAAAAAAAATAACTGTTTTGAGTCTGTTTTAGAAATAGAGGAATCCAATGTGGGATTTATTGTCCTTACAAACAAAATAAATGGGTATTATGAAGTAATTCAAAAATAGGTACCTCTTCCCCATTAACAGTGCGTGTCATGTCGTTCTGATATTGGTTAGGGTCTAGCCACACTCGGTATGTTCTAATCTCCCCTTTTAACTCTGGTTTTGGGTCAGGACCTACAAGAGAATTATGCCTAAAACTATTTTCAACTTTACATAAAAATTCAGTACCAATAGGAATAGTTTGACAATCAAAAGATAATACTGACATTAAAAGTTATCACTATAACATCAAGTAAAGATTTTTTTCAGGGAAATTACATCAGGATTGATTGACTGGTGTTTTACACCATAATTCAGGGTATTTCACTTATATCATGGCACTGTATTCCAATAATAATTGACACTAACAAGACCAAGAAGAGTTTCCATAACGTTGGATAGTTAATTTCCTACAAGTGATAAGTAGGGACGGCATTGCTACTCTTCAGACAAACTGCCCTTAGTGAGAGGGCCCATCAGGTCAGAAGTTACTTGGAGACTTCATAATTTGTGTTCATAATTGGAAGCTATATACACTCTGATTTATGGATATTTCTATAGTATTTCACTTCTTCACAGTGAAATACTTCCACACCCACACAATAAATCTTTTTTAAAATGTTTTTTGTACTCTTTGAAAACGAATCTTCCTCCAGACTAGTGCTATATGTAAGTAAGGACTGCATGACTACCCATTGGACATGCTATCCTTAAATATAAGCCCACAGTAAACCAACATTGGGCTATTAATCCCCGGACACCGCTTGCTCGAAATACAATTAATGGGTAGCACTAGATTGAATGGCTATAATAGCGGATTAGAGATTGAATTTCAACAAAGCATTAGTAATAGTATAGCAGATTAAATTGAATTTTAACTGGAGCATCTGCTGGTATTTTGCAGAGGAGAATACATATTGGTTTATAAAAATGAAGCTTAAGAGACAGACCTTCCTCAATGACTTTTCCATTTTCATCGAGCATCCCCTCTATTTCACATCCACGGACGTACGTCAATCCTGCCTGGGGTATGAAGGGTTGACGATAGTCATAGTTTGTTCCGATAGCTGTGTTTGGTCGAAGACTCAACAAGAATGCAACATCATGTTTTCTTAAAGCTGAAAAATTAAAAACTTGTACTGTATAGATCATTATAAATAGAATTGTAAAATAAATTAGATTGTTTACTCACATAAAGTTAATAAAGAAATACTTTGGTTCTATTATTTTCTTTTGTTTGTTTGGTTTCTTCTTTGGAATGTGAAGCAGAAAACACACATCATTTCCTTGTCTGAGGGTACACCATAACACTAAATCAAAGATCCATATCTGCTTTTAAATTAACAAACTTATAAATAAGTTTATTAAGTAGGTTTCAATATAAATTTATTTAATTATTTCTAAAATACATCCCCCTCCTATCCCACCCGAAAAAAAAAAGAAAGAAAAAAATGCACACTGTATGTACGTCAAAATGTTGTCTAGCTGTAACACAAAATTTCACAAAAAAACACTGAGAAGCGAACTCGAGCAAAGAATGTTGATTTGAACTTTCAGTTACCTCCCTGGATGTTTATTTGCTTGATTAGAGTTTAACACAGCTAAAATTACACTTGTATGGACAAACTTACATTCCCACTCATTCTTGATTCCTGGTCTAAGGTTTAGCGTTACTGTGATGTCACCTCTAACTCTTGCTGGGTGATTCTCCCCAACATTTGGTTTAGCCACCTTGAATAAAATACAGATATAAAACATTTGCCCCATTATTTAACACAGACTCAAAATTATGCAATAGAATATTAAATGGGATATGATTTTCATGTGTATATTTAGTTGATTGAGTATTTCACTTATGTGACAGCATTATATTTCAACAATACATGACACTAGCACAACAAAGATGTGAAGCGTTTCCATAATGTGGGAAAGTTAATTTTCCTCCAGTGGATATAAATTTGGTGTTGTTGCTTTAGTTACTTTCACAAAATGTGCTTTAGATGACTTAAAGTTGTCAAAGTTCAAAGATGAATTATTTAAAAATATCATTGGAATGTGTGAAGCTAATACTAGCTGAAAGGTGATATAAAGTTTCATCCAAATGGTCCACACTAGATTCTTGTACTCACCTCAACCACACTGAAGCCTGTAAGTGGTAGAGCCATACGAGCCCAGCCTCCAAATATACACCCTCCATCTTCGGCTTTCCTGATACATAAACACAATTAGTTAAATACAGCCATTAACATGAAACTTGTGGTGTTTGCCATACTTAATTTTAACGGTTCCTTTGTTTGATTCGTGTTTAATGTCATACTCAAGGGTATCTCAATTGAATGACAACAGATTGCCCACTTCACACTGTGCCATGCTTAAATATGGTGGAAAACCGAGAGGAAACCTCGTAAAAACCATCAGTGCGATTGTCTGAGCCACAATGTGCGGTTCACTGCTTGACCTGATGCTGGACACTTAATCTGGTAACTGGTACATCAATGCAGGATTAGTAAGTGGACAATCAAACCATTAAACCATAACTTTAACAAACAATTTAAACATGGTCACTAACTGAAATAATTCTAATGATTAACTTTTTATGAGCCTTAACTATTTTTAAAACCAAAAATTACCCACACCAATTGGCTATCAGATTCTACCTACCATGGTTTCATTCGGCTAACAGCATCTTCAATGTCCTGTCGAATTTCATCTGAAATAGGTAAAAAAAAACAACAGAAAATTGGTCAGATGTCAAATTATAAATTGATTCATTGTTTGATTGGTGTTTTATATCATACTTAAGGGTATTTTACTTATATGACAACAGAGTATTGACTTATGGAGGAAAACCTGGTGTATCCAAGACTGTGATTGCCAGAGCCACGTCATATGAATTGTAAATTGAAGTTTAAAAGGTTAAAAATATACTTCAATTTATTTTGCACATGGTTTACTGATATAGACTAAAATTAATTTTCCTCGGATGACAGCCTGACCTATATCTCACCATGTGAACATGGATTGATTTATTGGGTACCTACTGCTGTAGTTGATTTATATGAAGATTGTGTACTTTCAAAGTGCTTAAAAGCAGGCTCATGTTGCGCTTGTACAAGAGGTGATCTGTTTCCGATGTTTTTTGTTTTATATCCTTTGGGTGTCTTTGTTTGTTGGCAGTGGCATCGAGATCAATCTTCTTTATGGGCTGGCAACCCATCATAAAGGAGAAATAACCTTTCATATGATGTAAAATTTTGATCAAACAAACCAAAGTGTTAAAACCATAACAACTTTTAATAAGTGTTCCCCTAAATCTGAGAGCGTATCAAGAAATCTACCAGGTGAATTCTCTTTCAATTCTTTTATTATTGGTCAATTTAGTTTAGTTAGCATGAAGCTTTTCATTGTTCTGTATATAAGCTGACATGTTCTCCTGGGGTCTGTTTCACAAAGAGATCTTAGTTTATGCTAAACGTAAATACGGTGACAACCAGTGCTCAAGATATACTGTTGCCATGGCAGTTACGTTCTATGTCAAATCACTTTGTCAAACGAGCCAATGGACCACATCTGAGAAAGGAATAATGGTTCTAAGCTTATTTTCATGATAACAGTTGTAAACTCTGAAGGCAATGACTTACATGTTGACTCAAGACGGAAGAGGTTGAAGTTCCTGAGAAGATAGTCATGTAGAGTGAGGAACTGTAGGTTTAATTTCGGTAAAGCCAGGCAACCTGATGATCAATTTTAAAACAAAACAAAATCAATTTAAAACCTTCTTAATTTAAGATAGTTTAAATGCATATATGATAACATTATATTGTTGTTTATAGCAACCAGATTGAATAATTTAATGCTTTAGATTAAAAAAAAAGAAATCATAAAAACTAAGTATAGAAGATTATTGATAGCAAGGCAAAAGGTGATATGTTCTGTACAGTTATGTTGCCCTATATTTTATAAATGTATCAATTTAAAAAGGCAATACAACCAAGATTGTTGTGAAAAATCTTCTATTAAAGAATTTTACCATACAAGGTATAAGCATTGTAGGCTAGAGTGACCTTGACCAAATATGTGTGCCATGAGGCATAGGTCATCAAAAACATTATAGAAATATAGCCATAGGCCAAATGTACTTCAGTATTGACCCGACCACTCCCAAAAACAAACAAAAAAATCTGATTGATTACCAAAAACAAAACAATATTATTTGACAAACGGTCCTCACTGTGGAATATTGTATTGCTAAACATTTCTCAGTGCACTGGCCATGTGCAAGGGTATTTCATGTTTATGACAGCAGTGTATTTTCAAACAATGACCAACAATACAATAATAATATGTAGTGATATACATGACAGCTTGATTAGAAAATTAATTCTCCTTTAAAGCTGACAGCATGATCATGGTGATGAGGTTACTTTACAGCTCAATCTTACACTTCTCTGGGTGCTATATTTTATATTTCATACTAACCTTCCCCTGAATAATATTCCGTAGGTACAACATTCTCGTCCCATATGATGTCCTCAGTGGGATAAAGAGGCATATTGTTCAGAGCTTCTAACTGGGACGGCCGCCTTTCATGTTTTGACACCTAATCAAACAGAACAAAACGTGATAGTATAAAGTAGTTTTGTTACCAAAATGGGTAGAGATACTGTTGCAATTGCCACTTTATGTGACTGCCTCATGTAACTAAGGCCGTCATGCTAACCTCTGAACCGAGCCCTAGGGCAAATTATTTATTTATTGATCGATTAGTGTTTTACATGTGCTTAACAGTATTTCACTTATATGACGGCGGTGTATTCCAACAGTAATAGACACTAGCACAATCAAGATGTGAAGCTTTTCCATAATGTTGGAAAGTTAATTTCCCCCAGTGCTAAGTAAAGACATCATTGCTACTCTCTAAACAAACTGCCCTTAATCAGAGAGCTATCCTTTATTGAAGCTCCCTCCATTCACTTATAACTGACATTTATTTGTTCAGGAGGTAAATGTACTAAGTACTGGATTAGGATATAATGCTTTGACTCCTTCATTGTTTGATTGTTTGTTTGTTTGTTTGTTTGTTTGGGGTTTAAGGTCATGCCCAAGGGTCTTTCACTTATATGATAACAGATTGTCCACTTCACATTGCTCCTTGCCTAATTACGATGGAAAACTGGGAGGATTTGTTTGTTCACTTCACACTGTACACAGCCTTATTATGGTGGAAAACCGAGCGGAAACCTCATGAAAACCACCCCCGCAACATGTGACTCATATATCTGTTGGTCTAAAGGCAGACTTGTACCCGCGAACGGTAAATCAAAGCTCATTCAATTCAGGAAGCGCAATCGCTACCACTGAGCCATGGTCACGGGTCGAAAACTAGAAGGAAACCTCATAAAAACGTTCCCTGTGACGGACTCCTAGATTTGTTTGCTTGATTGGTGTTTAACGTCGTACTCAAGGGTATTTCACTTATATGACGACTGACACAAATACAGAACATCACAAACA
>JARFOD010086428.1:0-18571 GCA_031763545.1 Mopalia muscosa | reverse complement strand
CCCCCGCACCAATTTCGTGGACAAGATAGATGTATTTTGCTTTATAATTTTGCTTCAAATTTGAAGAAAAAAACAGACTGGATAAAGACAGTGAAATAGTATAAATCCAATTATAATTTATGGTCTAAATAATCAAAATTATTGAATGCCAAATATATCTTGGTAATGAGAGCTGTCACCCGATAAGAAAATCAGCTGTTTCTTTCATCACATAGTTTGGAAGGCTTGAAATATACTTTTGCCGTATTTCTTTTTGTCAGCTTTTTGTAGGAAGAAAACAACTTTATTATCTTTTTATGGAATACATGTAGAACAGAAATAACGTTTTCCTATTAACAGCAGTGTATCTTCAATTTAAGAACAGTTAGAGGAGGAAGGCCCTTTAGGTTACCACTGAGCTTCAGCCCAATTAAAACAAAGGGTGAGTGTGACTAACTTAAAGCCATAGGACATACTCTATCCATGTTGGAATTAAAGAGAAACAAACTAAAACAGTCACTATATCCATGGCAACTCCACTTTAATCATGGAAATAGTTCAATCTTATGGTTATCCAACCAGAAATTTGATTTGCATTGTTTGTTTGTTTGATTGGGGTTCAACTTTGTGCTGGAGGGTATTTCACTTATATGACGACGGATTGCCACTTCACACTGTACTTTGCTTTATTACAGTGGAAACCCGAGAAGAAACATTGTAAAAACCTCCCTGACAATTGCAGGAGCCATATCACCTGATGGTCGAGAGTTGGACTGGATATTGAACAATACATTGAATTAGGATTAGTATCACACTTGTTAACCACTAAGCAATGGTCGAGGACCGAAATTTGATTGGAATGACCTAATTTTAAATAGGAATGTAGTTTAGTGTAATAGCAATGTTTTAAAATTTTAAACACCTGTGTTAAGTAGTGTGGGTTTTTTTGTGTTCATTTGGTTTGTAATACTTTTATCATTATGTTATGATGAAAAACAGACATTTTATTAGAATAACCCTATTTGAAATAGGAATGTAGTTTAGGGTCAGACCAATGTTTCAAAAATGTAACAAACCCTGCATTAAGTGGTATGGTTTTAAACACACATAATATGCCCATGGGATAATGACTGCTTCAAGGTACTGGCACAGAAGATCTGAATATTGTCTCTGTGTAAGAAAATGTTGCGACAAAGCGTGACTTATGGTAATGTGATATGATAATTATGTATAACTAGTGGGTTTCCCCCTAGCAAAACAGTTTAATCAGACCATGGCAGCACAGCTTTAGGAAATTATTAAGAATATGGGGTATTTACATAGATAATTAAGTTCAGTGCGGGTTTTATTATAATATCTTTACTTTGCATGTTTATTAACCGTAACCATTGACCTAGTTCACTGAAATGAGATATTGTTTGACGAATTTGAGTGGATGATTACAGTAGAATTCATATTAAAATTGGTTGAACCATAGTGTTAGCCAAAGGGGTGTCTCGGTGTCTTCGAGACACCCAGGAAGCCATTTGAGACACCCTGTTTCAGTCAAATTTAACATGGGAAACTCAAAGATAGAAGAATAGTAAAATGATAAAAAATAATAAAAACTAAGGTATTAACTGAAAAAACAAAGTTTGAAGTTAATAATAGCTGAATTTGTGTGATGGCCATATTGGTTTACGGAATCATGTGAAAAGCAAGTCTATCTTTTTCTTTAAACTGTAGAAAACCCCTGATTGAAGCAAGACGATAATATCCCTGTTGTTCCATGTTGTGCGATATTTACTACAAATTTCACATTAATCTGGCCTTTTAATGTGGGTTGTGGAGTTATGGTGTTAAACATAAATTCATTTGAACGGCTAAAAGGCTGAAAGTTATAAATATGCATGTAATGACCTGGGGAAATAATATCCCTCTCCCCCAATGTCGTATGCCATTTCACCTCAATTTTAGGGCAATTAGACTATTCAATTCAAATTGTTGTCAGTCAAGCAAACTTCAGATTTCAGATAATTCTGTTTGTATATTTAATTAGAGAAGCTTTAACATGGCTCCCCTAACTTCATACAGGTGAGCTAAAAAGTTAACGTTGGCTGATACTGCACAATACATGTGAGAAAACTCATAGCTGACTTTAACATGTAACATGTTAAATATTATGTCACTTACCTCTGTGTCTGGAAACAATGAAGTAATTTTATTTGCCATCAGAGCTGCGTTGCCGCCAATAAAAACCTGAAATGATCAAACACCCAGGATAAATACATAGATGATTCAGAGAATTATAAAATACAAGTAAGTGAAATGTAGTGTGTAGTCCAGGCGTATTGGCACAGCCAGCCTTAAAAAGAGGCCACTCGTTGCCTCACATAGCCAAGTGATATCAGTCTTTTAAATATTGGGTATTCTTCATAGATAGGTGTCTTTGAAAGATCAGTATGCGCTTAACTTACAATATATGGAATTGTGACACATATCAAGCTGAACAGACTATTTTTTATTATAAATTTCATGATTAGAAACACTAGGTTCCCTTGCATCAGCTAGCCCAGGGGTCGAAATGTTCTAAGCCTGCTTGCAGTTAACTTTTGTTTGTTTGTTTGATTGTTGTTTAACGTCGTACTCAAGGGTATTTCACTTATATGACGATGGACACAAATACAGGTCATCACAAACAAATCTGCTTCCCATTACCCTTTAGCTCTGCGAACACCAGGGTAACAGAAAGTAACCTCTTTTCGCGCCTCTTACGATCGACCGAGGAAGTATTCTGCAGAGCCATGGCCCACCCGCTCCCTCACAGGGCTACTTGCAGTTAACAGCTTTTGGAATTATCCTCCATGAATAATATTTTTTGGAACATTGTGGAATTCTTTAACAAATTAGATTGATCAATATAGATAAAAATAGTATTTGAACCTGTTTCTTTTCCAAGCTTCCTGCTGCATCCACAATCTTTTGGTATAAAGCTTCATTACCAAAGTACCTTTCAGCTGCTGACCCTCGAGTGAAAAATAGAGCAAATGTTTCTTGTAATTTCTCCAGCGAGTCCAGGTTATCATGGTCAGCCTTACCCCCAGGAGAAACATTCAAGGCCTTTAATAGATCAATAGCTGGCACTATTAAATCCACATTGGCATTGATCCTGGCAAAAGATAATGCATGATTAGAAACATATAATTGCATAGGCATATTGAAACTCAAGCCAACAAAATGTAAATTATGAAAACGAAAAGTCAGGCCTGTGTTGTAATCCTTTCTGGCAGAACCTTAAAATCAGTCCTCTAAAATTTCTGAAACTGGTCTACATGCAAGACCAGTGATTTTACACATTTAAAATAATATTGATAATGATTAAAGCATCGCAGACAACACTGTACAATCTGCTGCGGACTGGTAGAAAATTTTCAAAAATCTTACCCATGTATAATATAATTTTAGCAAGTTAAAGAACATTTTGTAGTGTATTGTTAGTCTCTTTGTCTCAGAGATAGGATGAGAATTGTCCTCTTATGTTCATTTGTTTGATTAGGGGTAGTACCCAAGGGTTTAACTATTTCACTTACGACCACAAATGTCCATTTCACACTGTTCCTTGTTCAAACCCTCAAAAAAGCCACCCTAAGATTGGAGCCACAGTGTATGACTACATCTGGAGTCAACAAATGCATCAAACCAGTGAGCAGTATATCCAAGTATAAATATAAATAGACTGACACTGTGGCACTATTATTCCGCTAAACCAGGGATTTGGGTGCTGGATCACCCTTCTCTAGTCAGTCAAACCAGTGAGATATAAATTATAGTTACTGGCTTAAAATGTCTTTTAGTGGCCCACAATGATGAAATCTTCATTCACAGTGTGAAAACTCTTTAAAATTTACACTAGAATTTTAATTTGGGGCCATGAGAGAGGCCTTAAGCATGAAAAGCCACATATATGTTAATAGATTCGAAATCATTCAATACCTCAAGGAGTCAAGTCTTAGTCAACACTAGCTTCAGTATATAAACAAATGCGATTTTTTTGTCCCTTATAAGTATATAGCTTAAGCATTTAAACAACCATAAGCCTGTAAATGTTCGACATCTAATTTGGATGTAAGAGCCATATTTTTCATTCCCAAACATTTGTCTGCTTGGTACAAACACATTTAAATATTATATATTGACAATTCAACCCTCAACTAGCTCATGGCCACCCTGGGAAAATCATGCGACCCATGGATGAAAAAAAAAGAAAAAAATTTTGTTATAATTTTTTTTATATAAAACACACTACAATATTGATGTCAAACCGAAAAAAGTTGAATTTATGGCATAAAAGCTAAAACTACATGTATAACTACATGTTAAAGATTTTTTCAAATCCTATTCGCCGAATGTAGAATCTGGTGAGAAATTTTTAACCTTAAAATTAGTGGTCGCGAATTTTTTATTTTTTTTCCCAGGGGTGTTCATGGCAGCCTTTACTGAATAAGTATTATACTAGTTCTACAGTGACACCTCATACGAGGCAAGATAACTCCTGCCAAACACCTGCTCTGTTAACATTTGATTTGTTAACATTCACCACAAACCTCAATGGCACATTATACATTTTTAGATTGAAAATATGGGGCCAACAGCCAGTAGGAACCACAAAAACATTTTATCCATTTATCAAATGAATCAAGGAATCCACTTATTCATCTTTCAGAGCACAGAAAAAAATCATACATTTTGTTTTGGACACTTTTGGTATCGTTTTTTTATATATTAAGATATATGATCTGGAAGTGAATTGGTTATAGACCCACTACTGCTACATTGAGTTTCTTGGAGTAAACTAGATCCGGGTATTATCAATGCAGTCTGTACTGCATTGTCAATATAGTTTTTGTTTGATTCCTGGGTTTAATGTCATCCTCAAAGGTATTTCACATCACAATGGTACTTGCCTCATTAGTAGTGGAAAACTGGGAGGAAACCTCATAAAAGCCACCCCTGCGATTGCCGGATCCACATTGTGTGAATTTCTCATTTACCTGATGGTCAACAGATGAGCTCGATCTTGTAAACAGTTTATTTTAAAATTGGTGTGTTTGCTTGATTGATTGATTGGGGTTTAACGTCGTACTCAAGGGTATTTCACTTATATGACGACAGATTGTCAACTTCACACCACACCCTGCCTTATTACGGTGGAAAACCAGAGGAAACCTCATAAAAACCAACCCCGCAATTGCTGGAGTTCTCCAGCTAAGCAATCAGGTTTCACATTTACAGGTTAAAAACACTAATTCAATAGGCCTAGGCCTAAGTATCGCATACGCTATCTAATGACGGTACCTGGATTTAAAACATGACAGTAGGTCTACTGTACCTGGATATAGACTTAAATTAGTATATAGGCTATAGGCAAAGCCACAGGCAGCTTCTGGGCCCTTCTTTACTTCGTGGTGGTCACTTATTACGTCAAAAGTACTGTTAAAGTACGTGCATAGTACCTGTGGTTCACTGGATCTGTACGTGTAGGCCTACAGTAGCCGGGTTTTTCTTTCAACTGCACAGCTACACTTACCCGATAGCGACACGTCGAAATTTTTCTGACGGCTCCTGTATAATGTTTTTCCATGCTGAAACTATGTTATCTTTTATTTTGTCCTCTTCATCAACCAGCGGTCCTCCGACGTCCAAATACAAATAAGCGCCGATAGCAACCAAAACTGCCGGGAAAACTGCTTTGGTGAACATCTCAGCACTTTATACACGTAATTTTGTTGTCATAATTACTAGTACTGTGCCTTCGAAGTGCCCCGCTCCGTGACCGAAGAACAGCTCAGGATAAAACAGGAAATTATTCCGCTAGTATCATATATAACTTATGCAAATGCTTTGTGTTTGTAGAGCATTACGTCGAGCTCAATTGTAGATTTGTTCAAATTAAGAAAATGAATTTATCCCACACAAACAAACAAATTGCTGTATTATCTAAAGATTTATAACGATATCCCTGCGCTCTGACCTTTGACATCGGACAGTAAAGTCAAAAGCGAAATGGCAGACGACGGGATAAAGATTGATATTTGGAAAGGAGACTGGGGCCTGCCCTCTGTTGACCCAAACTGCCTTGCTGTCCTGGTAAATGTCAGCGATCGACCACAAGAAATGCGCATATTCAATTTATGCCACGTCATAAAACGATAAAGCTAAACTAAGTTGCTTCTGTGTACATATAGTTTCATGTAGGCTCTAGCTTAATGCGCTGGTCAGATTCAGTATTGACTATTGCGTATTGGTACAGCCGGCCTTAATTCTTGCTCTAAAACATGTGACCTACCGGTACTTCTAGCCTAATAAAAAAACATCTTTAAAATGCTACACTTCATTTGACATTTGATAAGTAGCATGACGGTCTAATTGATTATAATAAATACACAACACTGGGTTGGTAAATAGCCTATCATCTTCCTCACTAATATTGTGGTCATTTGTTTTAATTATGTACCGAATATTATATACAATTGGTAGGCTATATCATCAAGAAAATCACGATACAACATAATTGGTGTATTATAACCTAGCACAATGTATAGGGCTAATTCCTCTGTCTTAGCCCTATGTCCCGCCACATGCACACGATGCAATGTTAGGTTTGGTCGCTAGTTGAAGAGTGTATACAGAGAAGGTATGAAACTGCCAGTTTCAATAAACTGCCAAAATAAAAAAAAATAAATACAATCCCGCTTTTTAAATTTACCTGACTTTTCCCACAACTATTTTATGTATATCCACATATATTTGAGTCTCGTAACTTCATTAAAAAAATCAGTCAAAGTGTAAAATGGCTTATTTTCTGAAAACACTTCTAGGTGAGCCAGTCAGATGACAAACTGCGACAGCATGTGCTTGGCGAATGATCTACATGTAGAAATAGTACATCTGATAACGATTGGACATTTATGATTTAGGCGCTCAATGCGACTCTTGTAAACAAATACAAGAAAACTGCATTATTTCTGGGTCACCTTCATAGTACACTGGCAATGTGAGCAGCTGTTCATCTGACTGGCTCACCTCGAAGTGTTTACAGAATTTGAGAAAAAAGTTATTTTACGGTTTAAAAAGAGTCTGTAAATGAAGTTAGGAGACTGAAATATGCATGAAGATACATAAAATAGATGTGGCCATCATGTGGGAATAGTCAGGTAAAGTTTGTTTTACTTTGGCAGTTTGTTGAAACTGGCTGTTTCATACCTTCTCTGTATATACCTTTCAACTAGTGACCAAACATAACATTGTGTTGTGTGCATGTGGTCCCGCCTATCTCAACCCGTAGTGAAAGTTGAAAATTGATCCGCCCCTATTCATTGTGCTAATTATAACCCTGCTAGCTAGAGATTAGCACAAAGTGGGCGTATTCATCTGTCTTTGATAGCCCTACATGCTGGAAGAAGCATTTTAAATTGCTTAAATTTTATTTGAATCCTGAGTTTATGAGTATTTCAGTATTTATTTGTGAAACCTGAATAAATAATGAACCGTATGGTCAGGTGATACATGTCATGAGGCCAATTTCAAAATACATATCAAATCATGGATGTAGTATATTTTAACACTCCTACTAATTAGGATATAAATTTCCAATAGTCACAAACTACAATGCCTCATAATTGTTAACATTTGTAAAAAAAAATATGATAAGGATGTTAAACTTATTTTCGGTTTGCAGGCATATTGTAAGTTTTCAGGAGTACCGGTAAAGATTAGGAAATCTGGCAACCCACTGTGGTCCCCATCAGGTATGAATTTGAAAGAAATTGAAACGTGCTCTCTGTCTCACACAACAGGGACTAATGATATTTTTACTGGTCAAATTTGAATAATTTGATGAAAGGGGAATCGGGGTACAGCAGGAATGTTTCTGCTATTTTTCCCCCGTCAGAAAATGAGCCTTCAGCTCGATAGATTTAATTTTATCAGATGTAAAATTGCACAAAATTTGTCCACTGTTCAAATGGACCAACTGGTTACTTGCCCACAATATATTCACTTCACTGGTCTGCAGTCGGGCCTGGCTCAGAGGTAGCGATTGCTTAGAGTCCGCTTTTTGACCATCAGGTGTATGTGTGAGTCACATGTAGTGGCTCCAGCAATCGCAGGGGTGGTTTTTACGAGGTTTCCTCCCGGTTTTCCACCGTATTAAGGCTGTGTACAGTGTGAAATGGACACTCCGTGAAACACCAATCAAACAAACAAACCAACAAGCACTCTGCAGTCTAGTAGCAAAATAAAACTACTGGCCCTTGGTCATTGAGTTGCTATGTAACTTGCCTGGCGAGGCTCTTATACACAGGCCTGTGCTGTAATCTTTTCCAGCATAACTTTCAAATCGAACCTCTAAAATTTTGTAAAATAACAATAACCTAACATTTGTATTTTCCACTGGTTTGCTGATTGTTTAAATACATAAATGTGCCTTTGTGAAATGTTAAGCAAGATTGTTTTAAAAGACAATCTTCATTGATTTTCTGATGAAAAAATTTTGGAAACCTATAAATTTGTCCTTTTTAATCAAGTTTGCATAACTACGGGGAAGCCCCATTCTGTCCTATTCCGTTCTCCCCAGCAGCTCAGGCCCACATACATACGGTATACCCACTGTACTATAAACTAATTTCCTTCATCGGGTTCTGAGTCCCAAAATTGTGTACATTGTACCAGTAACATGTGTATCATTTCTAATTTCAGGACAGTTTCCAATTCTTTATCACAAAGAATTTTTAGAAACTTCAGTAGCAGATATATTCAGTTATCTTAGAAAACAGGTAAAAACAAAATTGAGAAAGTTTATTTGATACATGTGTATATATTCATATATATAAATGGATCAGCTGGGCTTATACTAGTGCGTGTAATAAACCTGAAGGGGTGTGACGCGTGAGACACCCAGTTTCAGTCAAATTTAACATATGAAATGCAAAGTTAGGGGAACAGTTAAATGAGACACCCTGTTTCTGTAAAAATGATGATATGAGACACCCTTTAGATTTCTGGCTAGTACATGTACTATGCTGATTAATATTCTAGTTAACTGGTCGAGTTTTCCTTAATAACCAGTGAAACACATAAACATGTAGATGTAACAAAATTCATGAAAAATGTTTGTCTTAAAATATGGAAGGAAAGAAACTTGATATAAATATAAAAGCTACTATTTGGAATCTATGATTATTGATCCTTCTTTCTTTTATTAACAGAATTGGGGGACAGATTTTGATCTGACACATAAACAAAGCGCTGATGTTATTGCATTTTCTTCAATGTTAGAAGAAAAATTGTTACCAGCAGTGGTAAGGCATGTTTCTCTAGTCGACAGTACAATGCTGATGCACATTATGGGATGTTAACTATACATGTAAACCTCAAACTACTGATTTATCCAGAGAGTAATTGAATTGTTTCCTAAAAAGTATAATATGACCAGAAACATAGAGATTATTGGTGGATTTATATCAACCATGCAGAGCAGGGATTAGTCCACACTTTGCACTAAGTTAAGTTGCACTTTAAAATATTTGGCAAGTTACAGAGGTTCAGTTACCATGGTAACATACTTAGAGTATAGGGCATGGTGAGAAATATGACAAATGATGAACAATTCATGTTGACTATATATTTAGGTTTATTTAAACCAAATTCAGCAGAAATATACACTCAACATGAATTGTTCATAATTTTTCACATTTGTCAACATGCTTTATATGTATAAGTACATAAATGTAGCCATGGCAACTGAACTTCTAAAACTTGCTTAGTATTTAATATGTGCAACTAAACTTTAGTGCAAACTGTTTTCCTTTAACCTATCATAATAATTCCACGCATGATTTTATTTTATTTTATTTTTTTCCTTTAAAAACTCCCATTATAATTCCACGTATGTTTTATTTTCTTTACCAAACAGCTACACATGTGGTGGATAGATGGTAAAAACTATGTAGATTTAACAAGACCATGGTATGCAAAAGCTGCCCCATTTCCACTGAACTTTTATTTGCCAGGCAGGCTTCAAAAGAAAGCTGAGCACAGAATATTCCTCCCAAAACGGACAGACAATCTGAATGATGCAGATATAGAGGGAAAAGTAAGATATGGAACCACATCTGTGAACTGCAATGTAAAATTAAGTGTTTATTCTAGAATCCTCTGGCTAAGGACAGTGCAGGGATTTTAAAATATATAGTCCATAGCATTGGAGGGAGATCAATTTTTCTAAGGCTGCGTCAATATGGCTTTTCACAGTTGTACTTGTAGTTAATCTCTTTCATATATGTATAGGTAAAATAATCTTTAGCATTTTGTTAAATGCCCAGCAACGGTTGAGCCAATGAGCCAATGATCACAGCAGTTTGTCTACAGTATCCCACAAAATGACAGTGTTTTCAAACATGTCAACAAGAGAGCTACTCTAACCAGTAGAGTTATGCCCCATTTAGATGGCTTAAGTTATGTCCCTTTTTATATGGCATGTGTAAAGTTAAATGAAATCACATTGGTAACCTGAACAGAATTGGTATGTTGGGTAGTAAGGGGTTCATTGCTGAAGAAGATACTTTCCTGTTCCTTACTAAAACATCAGCAGCTTTATGGCTGTATAAAATAAGAATGAAAGAACAACATAATCATGTCCAGTATCTGATTTGGAAACCCACTATATGTCTGACTTATGAAAACTGTCAGTAACTACCATGTGTATGGTGTCTTCAAATCAATAAATTAAGGATGGGGGGGGGGGGTAATTTTTTTGCATTTTTTGTCTATAGTTTGTGTTGATTAAAACATAACTAAATATCAAAAAAAGAATAGGATATAAAAGTGTCCTCATTTGACTGGCAGGGTGAAATTCTATTATTTTTACATCGATTAATTCAGTGTCTAATTCACTGTATTAACTTAAGAGTTGAAGTTGTCCAACATTTTTTTTATTTATTTATGTTCACTGTTCAGTCAGTGGTACTAACATTTATTACCTTGATTTATCATTTTAGTATGTGTTGTTTTTTTTACCAGATTTATCAAGATGCAAAAGAATGTTTAAATTACCTATCTTATAAACTAGAAGAACAAGATTACTTCTTTGGGAATATGTAAGTAAATACAAATATATGCCATTCCATCCTTTTTTGTTTGTTTAAAAAAAAAAGTTAAAAAAACTTTAGAAAGAAATTAAGATACAAATACTTTTACAAATAAAAACATTTTCATTTTCTGGTTAGTAGCTAATGTAAAAGTGAGCATTATTGTAAAATCTACATGTACTTCTACATAGAGATAGGTAAAAATTTGAAATATGCCCTGCACATTTTTTAAGGAATAATAATTATGAAGGCTAGTTAGTAGAGTAAAAGTGTATTAACTATTTTCATATGACTTGAGGCCTGCGGCCGTGGCTCAGTGGTAGCGAGTGCGCTCCCTGAACCAAGTATGCATTCGATTTGGTTCATGGGTTCGAGTCCGCCTTTCGACCATCAGGTATATGAGCGAGTCACATGTTGTGGCTCTGGCAATCACGGGGGTGGTTTTTTTACAAGGTTTTCTCCTGGTTTTCCACCGTAATAAGGCAGTGTACAGTGTGAAGTGGAAAATCTGTCGTCATGTAAGTGAAATACCCTTGAGTACGACGTTAAACACCAATCAAACAAACAAACATATGACTTGTAAATCTGGTGAGGAAGGATTTTAATTTATTTCTCAATTAATTGTTGTTGATTTATTTGATTTAGGCCATCATCGCTGGACGCTCTAGTGTTTGGGTACCTTGCTCCCATTATGAAGGCACCATTCAAAGGAAGTCCACTACAAAACCATCTCATGGGATGTGAAAATCTTAATAGGCTCTGTTCTAAAGTTCTACAAAGATACTTCCCTCTGAGTCCTGAAGGTATTATTTTGTCTCCCAACTCAGACTGGCTAAAAGAAAACATTGTATATAAAAAAAAGTATGGATAGATTGGAAAGGAATTGTTAAACAAGTTGTTCAAATCATCAGTTGGCGAGTTGCCATTATTATTAATTAATCATTTAACAATGAGATAGTGCCAATGTAAAAAAAAATTCTGCTATGGTAGTGTTGATACTTAGATTATATGACAATCAAAATATGACCAACTACATGTATTGCGAATAATTTGTTATACGATGCTTTACCAAGAAATATCTTAGAGAAATAGCAATCACCAGGGTTAAGAAGTTGTTTGAAGCCAATCATATTCTTTCTGGCAATCAATGCTGTGTTTGGGTCAATTTATAGAACTGCCACTGCAGCTACATCTCTGTATATGTTAAACTGATAGTTGAAAGGGGATAAGAAGTTAACTGAATTTACATTTTTGGACTTCTCAAAGACATCCTATTTTATGGAAGATACAATTCTGTTATCCAAAACTGAATTATTTTGGTTTTAGATGAAAATCGCTTGAATGGTTAACAGGTTTTTTCAATTGTAAACTAATTCCATATCTGCACCTAAAATGGTAACTCACAGTACTCAGACGACTATTTTTTTCTCATATACCAGTACGTGAATGATCTGAACAGTGTGAAAGACATCAGGGAAATAATGCTACATGTACATATAATGCTTAATAATATTTAATAGGACCCATAAATATTATTCCTGTAATATGTTGTATGTTTTAATTGTTTGTTGCCAGTGACAAAGAGGGTGCTTTTATTATTGTACGCCCGTCATTTGACGGGACTATTATGTTATGGGGTTGTCCGTCCGTCTGTCTGTTCATCGTCAACTTTTTGGTTTCCAGACGTTAACTTGAAAACCGCTTATTTAATGCAATCAAACTTAGTATGTGTGTTCCATATGACAAAACGGCGCTTGGGATTGATTTTGGCATATGTCGACCTAAAGGTGGCGCCACCAGGCCGCAGGCGGCAATGTCTAAATTGGGTTTCTGTATGTTAACTTGAAAACTTTTCTTGGAATTCAAATCAAACTAAGTGGGATTGTTCCATGTAACAAGACGTTGCTTGAAATTAGTTTTGGCCTATGTTGGACAACAGGTGGTGCCCCCTGGTGACAAAATCTAAATTCCGTTTCTGTATGTTAATTTGAAAGCTTCTTGTGGAATTCGAATCAAACTTAGTATGAGTGTTCCACGTGGCAAGGCGGCGCTTGGGATGGATTTATGTCGACAATTCAGACATACAGGTGGCGCCACCCAATGGGAAAATCTAAATTGGGTTTCTGTATGTTATCTTGAAATCTTTTTTGTGGAATTCAAACCAAACAAAGTTTGATTGTTTCATGAAACAAGACCGCTTGAAATTGGTTTGGGCAGATGTCGGACTACCGCTGTCGCCACCTGGTGGAAAATTTCGTTTCTGTATGTTAATTTGAAAACTTCTTGTGGAATTCAAATCAAACTTTTTATGATTGTTCCATGTTACATGACGTGACTTGACTTGGGATTATTTTTGGCATATGTCATACTATAGGTGGCGCCATCTGGTGGTAAAGCCTAAATTTCGTTTCTGTATGTTAATTTTAAAACTTCTTGTGGAATTGTGGAATCAAATTTAGTACATGTATGAGTGTTTGGTGTGATAAGACATCACTTGGGATTGGTTTTGGTGTGTGTCAACCTACAGGTGGCGCCACCTGGTGGTAAAGTCTAAATTTGTTTTTTGTGTGTTTACTTAAGACTTCTTGCGGAATTCGATTCAAACTTTATATAATTGTTCCATGTGACAAGACGCCACTTGGGATTAGTATTGGCATATGTCGGACTACAGGTTTAAAGTTAAAATTTTAGTTCTGTATGTTAATTCGAAAACTTCTTGTGGAATTCGAATCAAACTTAGTATGACTGTTGCATTTGTCAAGACAGAGTTAAGATATTCCACATGTCAATGATGCTGTGTAGGATTTTTTTTGGTGTATTCTTGTCTAGACATGCTGTCAACCGGTGGATTTTATTCAAACTCAATTTTAATATTCCATGTGGCAAGATTTTTTCGGGCATATATTGCAACTCATTTGAGCTCTTGTTACATATATTTGGGGTGGCACACTATAATCTTAGAAACCAAATTTTTGTGTCACACTGTTGGTATGAAATTGATGGCTTTCAAATGCTCAAAGTCTGTGGATTGGTCTGTGCTTTGAAAGTTGGTTTACATGATACATAATATTTTATCTCACAGTATTTTTGTCTGTATTTGATGCTGCTGCCACACAGTCTCATTGCGTCATACATGATACATGCACATCAGTGAATGACTCAATTTCTCACAGCCCACAATGATGTTAGTCGTTAGTGTATTGGCTTGCTGATCCTCTGCTTATGTACTGCTCAAATATCCGTCTATTGACTTCAGGTATACATGTTTGTCAGTCAATCGGTGGCGTGGTTTTTCAAGGTTTTCATTATAACTAGGTAAGGCAAAGTGAGAAGGGGACCATCAGCCATTATAGGGCCTGCGGCCGTGGCTTAGTGGTTAGCTAGTGTGCTTTCTAAAGCCAACTTCTATGTACCATTCAAGGGATCGAATCCATCTGTCAACTCTCAGGTATATGAGTGAGTCACAAGATGTGGCTCCGCCAGTCGTGGGGGTGGGGCTGGTTTTTACGAGGTTTCCTTCCGATTTTCAAAAGTAAAAGTGTTAAGCAGACAATCCGCCGTCATATAAGTGAAACACCCTTGAGTATGATGTTAAACCTCAATCAAACAACAAATCAGCCATTATATAAATGATACCCTTGTGTATGACATTAAATCCAAATCAAACCAAACAATTTCTCACCAATTTTTATGGTAGGCCCTAATGTATGACCTTATATCAAAATCAAATCTGTTTTATTTAAGAGCTAGAATTGAAGAAGAAAGAAGAGGAGGATGCTAAAAAGCAGCAGATGGAGAGCTTAGATTTTCCTAACCGTAAACGCAATATGATTCTCGCTGGGATTTTTGCAGTGACTGCCATGGTTGGTTATGCTTTACTCAGTGGTCTAGTACAGATCGAGATAACTGATGATGACATTGGTGATGCTGCTTTTGATGATGAAACTGATGACGACCAGAGTTAATCTATTATGATCATATTAATGAAACTTATTTCTATACGAACAATTCTCTTACATATGTTACTGTCCAGAATTTCTCTTATGGTATAACATTTTCTCAGTAACAGAAAAAAAAGTTTAATGTGGGATTAACTCAGGAATAGGGATAATACTATATGCTGTTGTAATTCTTTTATCATGTGTTAAAACTTCAATATTTGTGAGGACTATTTAAACCTAAATACCTCTACACAAGAAAAAGTGTAGGATATATGGGACCCAGCATAGCATCCTTAAAGCCCAAATAATAGAGATAGACATTGTAGTTGTATCAAGTGTGGTGGATATTTACACCTTTTAATGTGAACAAGTGTCCAATACAAAAAGCTAACAGAGTGAGCCCAGACTAGTTTAAGAGCAGTGAGTATCTTGTAACTGTATCAATGAGGAGAGTTGGGCTAATTAGCGTTCAAGTTGAGCTCCCAACTACTGGTTATGCCAAACGTAGATTAACCCGAAAGTGGCTGGCAAGACATAGAAAGTAATTTTCAGCAACTCACCTTGTGGTAAATGAGACCTGTGAACATAGAGCAAATGCATGTATTCTCAATAAAAAGGACACTTTTGTTTGAGATTTTAAGAGGTAAATAAATGCATTTTGGTTGTCTAACAAAATTTGCTTACCTCCATCGATTCATAGATCTCCTAACATATACATTTCTTCAAAGTATCAATCAATTATGGAGTTCCTTTTCTTCTGATTTTATATAAGCGGATTAATGGGTCAGGAGTTTTGTTCTTTTTTCTGCGATCATTTTACCTTGTACAATTAATTTCTAAACTGAAATAAATGTTAGTGGAATTTAGACCATGCAGTTGACCAAGTTAGAACATTTTGTATTAAAGTTCTTGTAGGTTTTTTGAATACCGGTTTCATTCTCTGTAAGTTCATCTTCACATCAACCTGTATACAAAGAACCTTACCTAGTATATTTTGTGTTGCATATATTTATAATTGTACTTTATTTTCAAAGTAAGTGATATTATCCAAAAAGATTGTGTTGTGGTATCTTTCGTTTGACCAAGATAACTTGTTTAGGTGTTTAAGAGTGCTGTGAATTTTTCCCCCCACTTGAATTTAGAATGTTGTTGAGTGCGAGAAATCTAAAAAAACAAAAGATCTGCTTTTAACTTTATGTTTACCGAAGATGAATTGTTTGTTTTAGGTGTGAACATTTTTTTCTGTTTCCTTCTTTTTTTCCACCTTACTTTGAGAGAGAAAAAAGGAACAATACTCAGGCTTACTCAGACAGGCTGTATTGTAAAGAATAAATATAAATATATTTTGTCGATTTGCTTTTGTTAATTAATTGAAATTGTTGTATTATGAAGGAGAAATTTATTGTGTTAAAATCAGTATTTGTTAAAGCTTTTGCTTGGGCACATTGGTTGTTTAGCTTTCTTTTCAATATTCAATAATTGTATGAAAGCCATATTGTCAAGGTCTCCATTTCTAAAATTCACGAGGTTTCCTCTCCGTTTTCCGTCATATCGAAACAAGGAACAGTGTTAAGTGGACAATCCGTCGACATATGAGTAAAATGCGATTGGGTACTAGTTAAACCCCAATCAAGCAAACACAATCTTTGCTTTGCTACCAGATACACCAGGTGTGTGTTCCTACACCCACTGGGCTGGTAGGGCGTCATGAGTGAAATCACCTGAAGTGTACCCTTGATCCCTAATCAAAATAACATTGTATTGAAAATGTTAGACTGGTATATAGCACACACAGATATTCCAGCATCGGTTAACCATAAACCAAATTCATTGGAGTACCATGTTAAGATAGAACTAACCCTCCACTATTATCAGTCTGTGGCCTAAAGATAATAACAGTTATAAGTTTTCTAATACAGTGCGGAGATTTGTCTTGACCTGTAGGTTCGTCAATTCAGTATTGTTCTGGAGCCATGGCTCACAGGTAAACGTATGCACTTAATAATCCTACTTCGATGTACTGTAAACTGAACCTGCTTCGATGTACCGTTCACTGGATTGAGTCCGCCTTTCGACCATAAGGTATATGAGCGAGTCCCATGTTGTGGGTTCGGCAATCGTGTGGTGGTTTTAACAAGGTTTCCTCCTGTAAGAAGGAAAGGAACAGTGTGAAGTGGCCAATTTGTCGTCATGTAAAATACCCTTGAGTACGAAATCAATCCCCAATCAAGAAACAATATTGTTCCTCCTGTAGGCTATAAAAGGTCTTCATTTGTAAGGGAGGTATAGACATTTTAGGTACAAGATACTATATACTAGCTGGTCAGTTTTCTGAAAAGTTCGTATTTAAATTTGGGGGCCGTGGCTTAGTGGTAGGGTGAGCGATTTCTAAACTGAGCCTGCTATGATTTACCGTTCACGGGATCGAGTCCGTCGGTCGACCATCAGGTATATGAGCGAGTCACATGTTGTGGCTTCGGCAATCGCGGAGGTGGTTTTTACGAGGTTTCCTCCCGATTTTCCACCATTATAATAAGGCTAGGTGAAGTGGATGATCCGTTGTCATTTAAGTGAAATACCCTTCAGTACGCAACCCCAATCAAACAAACAAACGTATTTAAATTTGTGATGAAGGCGTCTTGGAACAGACATGCTGAAAGACCGAATGAGCTACAGGGTTTAAAATCGCTAACTGTATAGTTGCTTACATCAGATCTCGATGCAGCTTTCACATCTTCCATTAGGTCTTAATACAGGTTTAATATCTTATCGTATAAAGTCTATCCTTTCATTAGGTAAACATGCCTCAAAAATGTAAGTTTCTGGCCCTTCTACTGAAATTTCAAGTGGAAGAGAGAAAAAGGGCGGCTTGGCAACAAATGCGTTAACCATATTTCCGTATTTTAAACAAAGCTAATGGTCAATTTCAAGTCTCGTTTGGCATATACAATTTCAGAAAGTTCAGCATATTGAATGTTATTGTACAGTATTAATAGAACTCCTAATCGTCGGTAAGTGAAATAACATGAAATTACCAGCACAGTTATGTGTACTCTAACAATGAAAGATCCAGAACTTTCATATAGCAGGGAATAAGCTTAAGTTAGCGCTGATGCTACATTTCGCGAAACATATTTGGGATGTATTTTTTCCCTCAGGGTAGCCTTATTAATAGAGTTACAGATCTGTCGGTTTAAAGAATACCTTACAATTCTAAATTCCTGTTTTATCAAAATTCTGGCCCTTGTAAACTGTTACAAATTAAAAAATGTTCCACAATCCGAAATGTTATCCAGTGCATTTTGAATACGTCGTCCTATTTAAAGCCTAGCTTATGTCGAAGTTACGTCGAGTGAGAACTAGTTCCGATCGGTTCACGTGGGTCACCAGTTGACGATCGACGGCAACTAATCAGTCGTAACTTTGAATGTGGCGTGAGCGCATCTGCGTCTATCGGCAACTAGTTGCCGTCCAGTTCCAGATAGTCGCGCATGTTCTACTTTCTACGTCCAGTTGCAACTGATC
>JARFOD010086417.1:0-18572 GCA_031763545.1 Mopalia muscosa | reverse complement strand
TCTTTATATCCTCTCAGAACATGAGTAATCAATGGTCTCCCGGTCTCCCAGTGTTAATATGTGGTTTCTAGGACTGGCAGTTGAGAGGGAGCTTTCAGTTGCTCTGTTGCTCTCAGAGCCATTTAGGCAACTGGAAGCGTCTTTGTTTCTAGATTGGGATCATCCTGTCTTTCCCAGTTTTCCATATATATTCCTTCAATAAGTGACTTTCCCTTGAGTACTTGTTTCTTGGTTTGTTTGAGGTTTCATGTCATATTTAAGATTATTTTATTCACTAATGGTGTGCCAGCCAAATTGGTGAAAGAAACTTGCCTCGATGTCACTGATCATTCCCACGGATGAGTTTCACAAAGTACAGTAAACTTACAACTCCAATAAAAGATACACATGGATACATGGTGATTCGGTTTATTTAAAAACCATTGTCAAGAATGGTTTTAACAATGGTTTTAAAATAAATCAAAATATTGATCTCACTGGCAACACAAAAAGACAAAACAGGACAGGGCAGACAATGGTGTACATGTTCATCAATTAAAAAAGTAAAGAAATGAAGAAAACAACTATCTTATTTATTTATTTATTTTTTTAATGTTTTTTTTACATATTAAGACATTCTGATATTCTTTACATTCATCTATTGTTTACAGGCGTGTTGATTTACCTGACCCCTGCATAGGTGACTTTTATTCCATGCTCGCGATGCACAGAGCACTTCGATGGATTCTGTCTACACTAACCTCATTCTTTGTAAGTAAGATATTTTTAATTAAAAATAGTCCTGATTATATATGTTAAATAAACTACATGTACTCAGGGTAAAACTAAAATATGAATAAAACACATGAATGATTATCTGTATTACAAAAGTAAAAGTCCAGTAGATTTCTATTTCATACACTTAAGCCTGTCTCTCATGAATGATTCTGCCCCGTGAGGAAGTGGGTGGGCCATGGCCCTGCAGAATACTCCCTCGGCTTCCTTAGTCGATCGTGAGAGGCGAGAAAAGAGGTTGCTTTCTGTTGCCCTGTTGTTCGCAGAGCTAAAGGGTAACAGATTTGCAGATGTGTTTATTATGTTCTGTATTTGTGTCCGTCGTCATATAAGTGAAATCCCTTGAGTACGACGTTAAACACCAATCAAACAAACAAACATCTAAACTCCCAGAGACAAGTGTCTGAAAAGATGGTTAACTCGAGTTGTCATGGGTAGCCTACATACATGTCGAGCTCGAGAGTAGGTAATCTTTACATGGCATATATGTTTAAAATATATTTTAACTATGTAGCAAACAAGATATTCTGTAGGGTTATGGAGCCACATGGAACTTGATGAGCTGTAATATCATATTGTTTTATGTGGAAGCGTCGTCCTCTGGGCTAGAGGCGCACGGCCCACAAAAAACATTGTATCGCCACTGCCAGAACCCCCTTGTTGGGAAATTTGTTTAATTTAGCCTCAATGTTATCATTTCAAATTTCAATGCCAATGCTATATGAAAAATTTCAACGCACTGATTTCTCCCAAATAATTTAATTTACATTATAGAGGGTTACGTAATTGTTTGCAACTTATTATGTGACGGCTAGCCAAATTATTGGGGGCGGGCGGGGGGGGGGGATATATTTTGGAACACGGAAAACCCACCCGCACTATATGTTTTTGGTACATCTTTCCAAGTTGTGAGCGAGCTTGCAACCTCATTTCTGAATCAGTGTAATGAATTTTTCATAAAGCATCGACATTGAAATTTGGAATGGCTTTATATGAGGTTAAATTAGAATTGTTTTCCCTTTAGCGCCGCAAGCATTCGTTAAATGAAAAACATTTCTTTTAACGACAAAATTCGATACCAAATAATCCTCATAGTACACCGAGGATTTCAACGAGAAATGAAAAATTTTTAATACTAAAAATCGGAAGAGTTAAGGTCTTGGTCGTTTTTCAAAACACCCGTTGTATTTAGTCTCTTATGCAGAAGAATATAAATCTGTACCATATATATGTATATATTTGTGGAAAGCTTGAATACTCAGGATTACAAATATGCACATTTGGGGAAAATCCAATCAATATTTCTAAAAAATATTGCAAATTTAGAAAATGTCAACAGACAAAATTAAATTGTATTTTTCATGGTTTATTTCATGGTTCTATAACGATAAGGCTCAATAAATTAGTTGACCAAATAAAATATTCCTTAAACTAGTAAATCGTGCCTAATAGTTTAACAAAAGTTATGAGAACGATCCCGGTGGATTTTTTGTTTATCTCACCTTGGAAAACCTTATAAAAGCGTAAAATACAACTTTCAGAAAACTTTTTAAAAAAATCATTGTGCTCTTTTCAAGGGTGAAACTTTGAAGTTTCTAACATGAATAGTTTTTAGAAATAATAGTGCGCCTTAATAGGCAGAAATAGGCAAGTAAAGTTTTGCGACTTGAATACATGCTCAAGAGAAAGCTGAATTATCGGTTCCAATATAACTGTTTGTAATTAGAATTTTTCACCAACATATAGTTGGAATAGCTAACTTTAAATCCAAGCGATAATTTTTATTTTTTTTTAGCCCAAGGGGTCCAACAAGACCTTAAATGACGCAAGGAAGATATACTGTTTTGCTTTTAGAAGTAAGTGACATATTTGAAGGGGGAAAAAAAACGGGGATAATAAAAGGCTTTAAAAGAACTTAAACTACTAATTGATGTTACATGACTCAATGAAGCAAATTGTACGTGTATAAGAAGTATTGTGCTACACTAAATATTTTAATTTTCAAACGTAGTTTCGTGAGTTATTTACCTTTCATCAATCCAATATGATACATTTATTAGTTCCGTGAGTTATTTCCCTTTCATAAATCCAAAATGATACTTATATTAATAATATCAAAGGCTCCTGATCAATCGATATTACAAATTGTAAAATAAAGGTATATCTCAGGTGTCGTAAACCAACTGGCTGAACGAATTGACTCTCCCATTCAATTTGTCTTTAAACGACACGCCAGGCCCCAACTGTTTGGAAAACAGCTTTGGTTGTCACGGTGCACAAAAATAGAACCTGCCGCTCTATAAGCAATTACAGTCCGATTTATATAAATCGCCCACTTTTTAAAGTACACAGTTTTATACTCAATCATAAAATTACCACCTCTCCTGAATCTGGCTTTATTTCCTAGCGACTATACTGTATATCAGTTAGCTGTCATTTATATAGAGATTATATGTACAATGCCCGATACGTGACAATGCATCAGCTCGAGTTGTCTCAGGTCGGACTGCAATAGCAATCGAGCCCGAGAAGAAAGGTTGTTATGCAGTCCGACCTGAGACAACGAAAGCTGATACAACGACACGTAACACACAGTGTACATATAATATGGTTAATATATACCTGCTATTGACTCTCAGAAAGATCAGTTTACTTTGACATAATCAAAGCTTTTAACAGGATGTGGTTTACGGTCTAATGCATAAGTGACTTAAGGAATAAGAGGCAACCTCCGTGCTTGGTTTGAAAGTTATTTGTTTCCACGTAAAAATATGTTTGATTTCCTTCCGGTAAATCTTTATGTCCCAGCAGGGGTGACCCAGGGCTCTGCCTTACCTCTAATACGTACACATCTTCTAAGCCCAGACCTTTTATTTGGCGATGAAGTTCTGTCGGAAACATCTTAATACAAGCATTTAACTTTTTGTTCTTCTTGTGAATTAAGATGTCACACAGAGGCGGTATTTAGAAAGGTTATTGCTATGATGAACTGCATTAAAATTTCTAGATATCATGTATAAATCATTTATTGTTCCGATCATTAACTATGCTGATGCAATATGGACGGACTGCACCAGGGAACAATCAACTAAATTAGACAATCTCCACTGGAGGCTCTCCGAACATATCTGGAGTGGTCCGTGGAACGTGCCATAATTATCTTCAGCCGGATATTGTGTTTGTTGTTTTTTTTTTGGCGCGGGACAGACAAGCTTTCTTTATTTTAAAAAATCATTAATATTCCTTTGTTCCATCGGGTATATGTGACCAAAAAGAAGCTATTGTTTATTGCGGCGCTACATAGTTTAATCACACTGACACAGAAATACATAAAAATATACTTATTATAACATACATCAAAATCATTTTCAGTATAAAAACGATTTTTTTTGTATAGCAAATGGTGACGTGCAAAAAAACAAAGGCCGACGGAAAACAGCTCATGGGAGAAAGTTAAATCACATCTGGCGTCGACGAACTGACAACGTGATTGAGCATGTCCGTTGGAATGACTGCTCTAATATGAATCATGTAGCAATGTAAAGTCAGAGCATCTATTGGCTCAGGCTGGTCGATTTTCTTCTAACGGAAATATGACCAACGCTGTATAAAGTACTCTACTTCTTGTATATATTTATAAATATATTTATCTCCGGGTTGAAAAGCAGATTGGTCTGTGTAACTATTAGGAACTTGTAGGGTTAAGTACCACAGTTAATAGTCGTGCAATACGGGTCTATTGGTAGTTTTTAGAATTGTGTAAATATTAAGTACCTGAAGTTAGAACATATTTTGCCAAATACTTCTAGCGGCACTTTTAACTGGTTTTGGTCCTTTGAGGTCTACGTAACTGCCCCTAGGGTTGTGCTTTCTGTGAGTAGACTCAAACTTCGATCAGCCGTCATTTCACGGAAAAAAGAGGATTTGAACAGTACCTCCATCCCTTTAAGTTGTTGCATGTGTCGAAGAAGAGTTATACGAGGAAGATCTATGAAACAAGATTAATGAACTTATAACCGAGCAGCATGCCTTGGCTGTGACATCGTCAAAGCGAAAGTAACACACAACCCAGCGACTAACTAACTACCTCATTAGCATTACAGGTGATGTATTTTTTGTTTCTTATCTGACAAAATATTTCTTATTTTAGTGTCACGAGTACTTAATATTTCATATGTAACCCAAAAATATTTGCTAACATTATCGCACCTATGAGAAAAGCCACTTAATTTTCTCATTGTCATACTTCATACGCATACTATATTGAAATATATGATTACATTTTTGCTGCACCAATACTGCCAATTTAAGTTTAAATTCAACGGCTATAATTGTTTATTAAATGATTTGAAGTTATAAGAAAGAACCTTCACAATTTAACCAAATCACAACTGATATACATGTGCTGAACACATATATGGTTTTCTCAAGAGGTTTAGCGTATTTCTAATGAGTAACCCCGAGATATCAAATTTATGAAACGAGGGTTGTGGTTTTTATTTATTCCGAGCGTCCGGCGTGCGAAGAAACTGTACTTCAATGAGATAGCATATTCCCTGTGTCGTTTACTTTGTATTTAAATAATGTATAAACCTTTTTTTAATGCTAACAACTGACATTACGCTATATTTAAATGAGGGTACAATGCAACACTCCAGCTTAGTGACTCTCCAGACTATTCTTCCAGAAGCTACTGGATTGGTTAAGCTGGATGTTGTTTACTGCGGCCGATTCGTTGCCTCAACTAAGAATTTCCTAGTCTTATCCCAAAATAACAAAAATGCAGGACGAGTGGAATCCTGTAAAGACATTTCCACTCTTGCGCATTGATTGCGTCATAAAATATTTCATGGCAGTAACAATTCTATCCTTTAATGCTTGGATCTGAGGCTTTCACAGTCCTTATACTATTGATGATAGTACAATACAATTTCTTAAATATGTATCAAAAATAAATAAAACGATAAAAACCCTGTTGAATGGTTCATGTAAGAAACTTTGATAATATCTTCAAATCAATTCCCAAGTAATATAGGAGTTTACACAGTTAAGGTCTTGCTGGGCCCCTTGGTCGATTGTCAGAACATTGCATTTAGTTTCTTATGCAGAAGAATATAGATCTGTACCATCTTTATGTTTATATTTTTGGAAAGCTCTGCTACAGTGACATACTGCGCATTTGTGCAAATATTCTAATCATATTTTCCTACATAATAATATGATATTGAACATTGAAAGTGCTAAAAAACATAGGCGTAAGGGAGGGTGTATTTTAGCGGGAGGGGGGAAGGGGACTATATTTTTCTATAATTGCTATGTATAGGTTCAGGATAAGGATATCGTAACTAGGCATAGTTTTCAAACCGAATCTGGATATAACAAAATCAAAGGTCAGTTGTACAACGTAAATAGACGTGGAATTAAATACCTATATGTGGCAACGGCATGTAAACAAGAAACTGTAAATATGTTCTTATCAATATACAAGTTTTGAACGACATTTGCATGTGGGGTAACATAATTATACAATTTCTGGATAACCACCTCTTGTTTTGTGATAGATGCATATGCCTGTATCGTCGTCAGGTGTAAATTGACTGTAATTGGCGTATTTAAAATTGACTGAATTACAGTCAATTTACACCTGATGATGATACATGCATATGTATCCGAACGTTGTGTTCTATCACAAAACAAGAAGTGGTTATCCAGAAGTTGTATAATTATCTTATCAATATATCCTCCTTAGACAATAGGTTTATTTGAGGGTTCTATAGAAAAGGGAGTGATTCTATATGGAATCATTTCGACAAAAACGGTCTTTGATGTAAGATGAAAGGGATAAGTAACTGTACTAGGAACGGTTGCTAGGAGGTTTCCATACAGAACCAAAAAACGTTCCACCACAGCTATGACTGAATAACCTTAAAGGGTCCCAATAGATTTTTTTTTATAAGAGCATTTAGACTGACTAAGAAATATTGATCTTGCGGCCACATGCACTGTTTAATTATTTTTTAAAATTATTTTTTGACAGCTTGAGTCTTTTCTATATCAGGATGATAATAAATTATGGGTTTGAATTTTACATCAACAAGTTCGATTCGGAGCAGATCTCATACTATGGAAACCTTACCAATGACTTCCAATTATCAGTATCATCCATTGCTACAGGTAACCTTTCTGGTGTTTTCACTCATCGACGCGGTGGTAATGAACCTCGACGGCCCTGGCAGAATACCATGGCTATATGAAAAACAGTCAAGTACAGGAATCCATCCATGCACTAACACAAATATGTTGATATATTGTGTGCTAGTTACGTCATGTATATGCTATTTATTCCCTCCTTTATCCGGTTACCTTCTACATTCTTTATTGTTGAAGCATCAAGTAAAAGTTACTGAATGTAGTTCTAGCCCAACAGTTAACAACAACGGTAACATAAAGTGCGGTTCCGAAAGATCGGTATTCAAATAATGTCTGTGCTTATTCTGTCATTCCCTTTGAATTAATGTATGTCAGATGCTTGGGTTACTCGACTCATTTTCATACAAAAATTGATACATTCACTTAAACATCAAGGATTTGATTGATATAGAGCTTCCGTGTCTATCGACTAGTTTGTCGTAAAAAAAAAACCCCAGAACTTAAGTTGTACACCCATAAAATCCTTGTTACGTAACTAATCTTTCTTCTAAATGCCACGCAAAACTTATTTTCACTTTGTGTACATTTTCAACTTTTCGCTTTCGTATTTTGTAGCAGCCCCTGGAAAAGGCCTAGACGACGACGAGATCATATGTATGTTGATTTTGATGGGGATTATTATCATTCTCCTTGTGGAGGCAGTTGCTCTATTTTATATAAGGTTAGTCTCATGCAATTATTCACTTGGTTGAACATTTAATAATCAACAAAAACAACAACTAAGAAATCGTTGGAACAAGGAAATAACTGTGTGTGAGTAGGATATGAGTGTAGGTTAACGGAACATATATTTATAGTCCCTATATCGGCGGAAATAACGCACAACAATATCTTTACCAAAGCAGGTCGTGTGTCATTACTTTCAAGAACACTGTCTTTTCGCTCGTTTCAATCACAATGTCTCTGTCTGTTACACTTTTTCTATAGTTTACATTTCCACAGACTGACAATAGTAGAAGGAGGGCACTCTGGATGATGTATGGCTGTGTGTATCCCATTTGTATAAAACCCTGTCGGAAATAGCTGACCGGTGTGAAATCTGTATTGGTCCGTTATTAAGATACGCTGCACGAGGAGTAGACAAAATGATAAGCATCACATTACCAAGTGTTGAAAAGAAGTTCTCTAATTGTCCATTCCTGTCCAAAGAATGTTTATGCGTTTTATGCCTTTCTAGACTTGATTTAAAAAAAAATACTTTTATAAGCTTATTTTGACACAAAATATGGTCCGAACATTGTGTTTAAAAGTATATTTATAGTGTTTTGGAAAACTTCAATACTTGGGATAACAAATTTTTACATTTAAATTTTGGAACTTGTAACTTGAGGATTATTGATATAAATATAAACAAACTTAATTAATTTCCACAGACAAACAATTTAGTGCAAGTTTGGTGGGTTATTTGTCAGATACACCAAATAATGTATTCCGTTTATTAGCTAGAATAACCCTTGAACTAAAAACATTATTATTATCACATTTTGCTTAGACCTTTTTTATGGACAAACAAAACTTAACTTTTTAGGTTGGGTGCTTAGAGTATATAAATAACTGATGTACAATGATTTCACTAATTTGACAAAGACCAGAGTTTCCGAACGGAAACAGAGAGCTAGCAAACACTGGTTTGTGTATTACGAAGTTTTGTCTGCACTGATGATATCGAACAATGGATGTATTTAGTGTTGCTCAGATAAATGGTTTAGCAGCGGTCAGAATGGCTAGTAAATAGAAATTGAAACAGCCGCCATTGTACCAATAGTTTCGTGGTAAAACAATAGTACTTATTTTATGTGGCCACACTCCACTGTCAGTGTCCGGTAATTCTGTGATTACCCCAAATAAGGAAAGACAAATTCTTTAAAGGAAAACATTAGAGAGAACACTGGCAGGACTATCATATAAACTAAATTATCTCCCTTGTAAAATTTGGACCATGATGTAGGCCCCCATTGCTCTCCATACAAAATCTGGGTTAAGTTAATCCGATTTGAAGAATTTTCAAGAATTAATTTGACACACAAAGGGAATAACAATGCATCTTAAAGAAAGAACGGTCTTTTCTTGACTGTTTTCTGGTATGGCTAGCTGTAGGGCCTACCTACTGACATAGTGTATATATGGCCTCGACTAGCTCCGCAATGATAACCGCTTTCCTTGTAGTTTGAGATTTTATGTGCACCCGATTCCCACCAGCCTTTGTTGTCGAAGCAGATTCGACCTTGTGACTTTACCGTATGCTAAATGCTGTGAAGGAACAAAGGCGCATGGGAAATAGGTAACAACATGGCAGAAGCTGGTTGCTAGATAACATTTTGAAGTTTAGACAAGTGGAAACATTTATGAATGCAGGTAATGAGATTTAAAAGGAATGTTTTTCACATTGATTCATTTTTAAAAGATTTTACTTTCTGTTTAGTTTGGATAAAAAATCTCAATCTTCAAGACGTTTTTGAAGTTGGCCAATCCATCGATCTTGTAAAACAGGGATTCAAAGCCTGTTTTCTCCCGTCTGTTTACAGTTTCGTTGACCAAATAAAGATCATCCGTGTGTTTGGTTAACACAGTTTAACCTAAGCAATATGAGCAAGATTTGTTTTCCTCCTTTTTATTTCTCTTAGATATCTCCCATCTCTTGACCAATCTTTTATGTACATATGCAAATTATGTTGATGAAAAAAATACTATATCATGATTCGACCAACATGTACATGATTTAAGCGTGGCATGTTATGAAATTAAATTTACACAAATTCGTTTTTCACGAATTAGCACATGTAAGGAAGTTTGCTATAAACCATTAAGTTCACCCGAAAAGTTTGACATATTAAAAAAAATGATAATGGAGAATATTAAATCCCGACGATTTTATATTCGGAATTACATTACGTCTGTATAAGTCTAATGTTTTATATATATATTAAGTGAACTATAACACATATTTCAACGATTGTCACTTACTTAATAAAGTTTACTGTAAACCATTTAGTTCCCCGGAAGAGCTTGACAAAATGTTCAAAAATGATAATGGTATGATTAATGCTGCTGAATATTGAATCAAGACAATGTTTTTCGGAATTACACTACGTGTGTATTATGTTAGTTTACTATATATATAAAGTGAACTATAACACATACTTCAACGATGGTCACTTACTTAACTGGATTTCAAATATACTTAATTAAATTTTCACATTTTCTTTTTAATTTAATAATGTTAACTTTATATTTTATTCCGTTGCAGTAAACATAACAAGTAACCTCGTTTTTAAAAAATCTTAAGTTCGGTTTGTTCCTAGCCACTTAATACCGCTTTTTTCTCTTCAGGAGAAGGACAATCGTAAGCGAAGGACAGAGATTGATGACCGGAAACCCTGATCCCCATACAAATGAAAATGTCATAGGACAGCCTGTTTTAGATGTACCGGTGTCGACACACGACGTAACAAATTCAGGTGTGACTACTCGCAGTAAAAATAATTTGAGAGATTTCAAAACCGGGGATGTGATCGAGACCAACTCTAAGTTACAATCAAACGCTCTATCCGAGTTAACCAATTACACAAAACCAAAGATTAGTGTGTCGGGATCCAAAACGGCCCTTATTCCCAAAGGCTGGAATTCGACATTGACCAAGTCTTCCCCAGCGATCTTAAGCGAAGAGCAGAGATTTGCGACGGGAAGTCTTGATCCCCACACAAATCAAAATGGAAGAGAACAGCCTGTATTAGATGAACTGGTGTCGACATGCGATGTAACCAATTCAGGCGTGACTACTCCAAGTGAAAATAATTTGAAGGATTTCAAAACAGAGGTTGTGACCGAGACCAACTCAAAGTTTAAACCAAACGCTATATCCGGGTTAACCAATTATACAAAATCAAAGGGCAGTGTGCCACGGTCGGGATCCAAAACGGCTCTTATTCCCAAAGGCTGGAATTCGACATTGACCAAGTCTTCCCCAGCGATCTTAGACAAAGAACAGAGATTTGCGACCGGGAGTCCTGATTCCCACACAAATCAAAATGGCAGAGGACAGCCTGTTTTAGATGAAACGGTATCTACACACGACGTAACCAATTCAGGCGTGACTACTCGCTGTGAAAATAATTTGAAGGATTTCAAAACAGAGGTTGTGACCGAGACCAACTCTAAGTTTAAACCAAACGCTATATCCGGGTTAACCAATTACACAAAACCAAAGAGTAGTGTACCACTTATTTCCAAAGGCTGGAATTCGACATTGACCAAGTCTTCCCCAGCGATCTTAGGCGAAGAACAGAGGTTTGCGACCGGAAGTCCTGATTCCCACACAAATCAAAATGGCAGAGGACAGCCTGTTTTAGATGAACCGGTATCTACACACGACGTAACCAATTCTGACGTACCTACTCGCAGTGACATCAATTTTAGAGATATTGCGACCGAGATCAACTCTAAGTTAAAATTAAACGCTCTATCCTGTTTAACCAATTCCCCCAAACCAAAGAGCATTGTGCCACAGTCGGAATCCAAAAGGGTCTTGCTTCCCAAAGGCTGGAATTCGACATTGAATAAGCCTTCCCCAGCCATTGTATCATCACGTGAAGTTCAATGTTCATCAGAGGCTATAAAGTCGTCCCCTTCACCAAACAAACGCCAAAGACAAGACGACGATGAACATCCATACTATATTACACTACTACCGGAACCCTCATATCCTAGACCATCAGATTACCTCGTTATAGGACTCGATAACCAGGGACTAACAAATCAACTTCAAGAAAGTACCTTGTCTAATGATTATTATAACATAATGACAGACGATAATTACCAAAACGTTGACCTGAAATTGAATGAAGATAAGTAATATTATGTTATAATATATAAATATATATATTATAGTTAAACATAAGGAAAATCTTGAAATAGCTATTAACTCCAAAGGCTATAAGAGCGAAATACACACAAAATTTAAATTTATCTCACCATAAATTCCAGTGTTCTGTTTCTTTCAGTAATAAAAAACAATGTTGCGTCAGTTGTATAACTACGCACGACGCTATTACCAACCTAAATGCCAATTTTTCTTTGAGACAAAGTCTTCAAGATAGAGAGAACAACTTAACAAGTTTAGATCACTCCGCAGATGTAGACTTCTGTATCTTATATAACTACACACAACGCTATTACCAACCTAAATGACCCTTTTGTCGCATCAAAGTCTTCACGGTAGAGAGAACAACTTAACATGTTTAGATCAGTCCGCAGATGTAGACTTCGGTGTCTTATATAACTACGCACAACGCTATATTACCAACCTAAATGCCGATTTTTGCGTCAAAGTCTTCACCATAGAGAGAACAACTTAACATGTTTAGATCAGTCCGCAGATGTAGACTTCGGTGTCTTATATAACTACCCACAACGCTATATTACCAACCTAAATGCCCCTTTTTTTCGCGTCAAAGTTTTCACGATAGAGAGAACAACTTAATATGTTTAGATCACTCCGCAGATGTAGACTTCTGTATCTTATATAACTACGCACAACGCTATTACCAACCTAAATGTCCCTTTTTTTCGCGTCAAAGTCTTCACGATAGAGAGAACAACTTAACATGTTTAGATCACTCCGCAGACGTAGACTTCTGTATCTTATATAACTACGCACAACGCTATTACCAACCTAAATGCCCCTTTTTTCGCGTCAAAGTCTTCACGATAGAGAGAACAACTTAATATGTTTAGATCAGTCCGCAGACGTAGACTTCTGTATCTTATATAACTACACACAACGTTATTACCAACCTAAATGACCCTTTTGTCGCATCAAAGTCTTCACGATAGAGAGAACAACTTAACATGTTTAGATCACTCCGCAGATGTAGACTTCGGTGTCTTATATAACTACCCACAACGCTATATTACCAACCGAAATGCCGCTTTTTTTCGCGTCAAAGTCTTCACGATAGAGAGAACAACTTAACATGTTTAGATCAGTCCGCAGATGTAGACTTCTGTGTCTTATATAACTACGCACAACGCTATATTACCAACCTAAATGCCCCTTTTTTTCGCGTCAAAGTCTTCACGATAGAGAGAACAACTTAATATGTTTAGATCAGCCCGCGGCCTTATTATGGCAGAAAATCAGTCCGCAGATGCAGACTTCTGTATCATAATCTCAATCGCATAAAAGTTAGGTTTAATGTCATTGATTGATATATTGATTGGTGTTTTACGCTGTGCTTAAAAAGTGTTTCACTTATATGAAGGTGGTGTATTCAAACAAAAATTGACACTGAGACAACCAAGATGTGAAGCGTTCCAATAATGTGGGAAAGTTAATTTTCCTCCAATGCTTTAAATTTCCTCCAGAGGGTGCCTTATTTAGATATACGGAGTAAGAGGGCACTATTTTATATCCCAACCTAAAAATTCTACATCTGCAAATTTTTCAAAGATATTCAGAAAGCAGGTAGAGCTTATCCGTTCTTTCCAGTTATCAGTTTATAAAATGTTATTTTGCATGAAATCTATTTTTTTTTTTTTTTACTTTGACAATTACTGTTTTTGGAGTATCAAGGTGCATACTGTTTTTGTAGTAATGCATAACGGCACTTATTGAACGATGTTACAATTTACAGAGGTAGGCCAACTTCCTCTAAATACATAAGAAATCGATCATTGTCAAAATGAGAAAATATGTTCTGACAATACAACGAAATTAAATGACCTGAACTCAGTAAAACGTTTTTCGAAACAGGTATAAACAGGAAAAACACCTTGAGATCGTCGGCAGCTCAACTCATAAACTCATTAGGTTACAGCATTTAGCCCCACAGTTTGATACACCAATTACAAACAAAACAGTGAGGCAGATTCAGACATGTTTGTTTGTTTCATTGTGGTTTAACGCCGCACTCAATTAAGGGTATTTCAGTTATATAAGATGACGGATTGTCCACTCCACACTGTTCCTTGCCTTATTATGGCGGAAAACCGGGAGGAATCCTCGTAAAACCCACCCCCGCGATTTCCGGAGCCAATCTTGTGACTCACTCATATAACTCAGACGGAACTGTCCTGTGAATGGTACATCGAAGTAGGCAGAGAAAGCGCACTCGCTAACCACTGAGCCACGGGGCCTTTAATTATAGTAAAGCTGCTGAAATCTATCGTAAAGCTGAACACCGCTAGAAACGGGGTGACAGAATGAATTAAGAAAACTTTCTGAATAATGAAAATTTTTAATCATGGTAACCAATTTTTCCATATACATATATGCCTCTAATTGTCCATGTCGGAACGGGATAATTCACACTCTGAACGTATCTTAAGCATGAGTATTTTTACGTTGTCGTAAAAAGAATATGGAAAACAAATTTTACACTAAACTCGCTATGACGAGTTAGTAAGTCGTTATAACGAGATAATAAGTTGTAACAACGACGTAATCAGTCTTGTGTTCTATCTCAGTCGTGCGTTCAATGCCCTGATCATTCAAATGTTAATTAGTCTTTATACCGAGTTAATCCATCAAACTAATGTATCACCTTGTTTTGCTTGTTACTAATGACTTAGTTACTCGTTATGACGACTTATTTTTTGGTTATAACGACTTACTAAGTCATTATAACGATTAAAATGTTTCATGTGCTCCGTAGAAAACATCATTTTCGAAACAGCTGTTCACATTCTATCTATTTAGACTCCATTATGCTTTTGTTTATTTTCCCTTTAAAGTACATCTCCGGTCGTAATGGTTTGTTTGTTTGATTTTGGTTTAACGCCGCACTCAGATGGCGGCCTGCCAACCCAATTGGTGAATGTAGTAATCCCCAACACTACTTGCAACAAGACAATATAGAACAAAAATAGGACAAGGCATCACAAACATATCGGTTTCATGTTTCCCTATAACTCCCGAGAGCAAAAGCGCAACAGGAAGCTTCATGGAAGCTAGGGGAACATAATATCCCTGTGATAAGGATTCTTAACATGTCATTCAAGTTATATAGTTAAAAAATATAATTATATATGTGTATATGTGAAGAGAAACGAATATTTAGAAAAGCAGGAAAACCGTAGATAAAATGAATTATACGTGCCTGTTTTTTTAAACGAAGTGGATATGCGCACCGCGGCAGTGTGACGTTTCAAAGTTATTGTGCTTGGGTACACCGCAACTCGCAACCAATCGCAATAAAGCTGTGGGGTTCATCACGTGACTTCCTGTTGAGCGGTGAAATAATTTCAACATGGCGGGAACCATTGAAGTTGGTGCTGATCTTATCAGTTTTGAGGAGTTTCAAACAGCATTGGATATTCTTTCCAAGGAATCACAGTTTATGTCGTGTTAAATTCCACAACAGTTCAATGTGCCAACAAATCGGTTTCTTCCAGCTAACCTAAATATGAAGATCGGTTCAGATACTCCTATGTGAAGTTTGGATGCAACCTTATGCCGTTATGGGACCGCGAATCCACGTGCAAGGATCCAGTCTCTCCAGAGGTAACTACCAATTTACTTGTTTATTTGTTTAATCTATTGAGATAAACCATAATCAGGGTTGTCGTTAAGACCCGGCGGTCAACTGTATCGATTTATAGCGATATTAAATTCGATCCATATCCATAAGGTATTGGTCAGTGTCCAATTTTCGTTACTTTGTGAAAAGCCCTTTTTAGGCAGTCAGGTTGTAATGGGACATGGTTAAATTTTCACAGTTCACTCATTCGTTTCCGTTTGAGTTACAGCTTGGCAATTTATGACGACTTTTTGTATTTATTCTCTGTTGAAAATCGGCCGCACAAGACTCAATCATATAGCCTACATGTACATAGTGGCCTAGGCATGTGCTATATAATGACGGTACCTGGATCTACACAGGCAACAGTTACTATGTTGCATAGTTGACTGTTCCCAACGAAATAATTTTTTTCTGAACATTTTCTAAAATACAAATATAAACTTGATTTAAATTTAAAAAACAAACAAATATAGGCCTATTTATTTTTCTTATGAAACAATCAGAAACAATATTTTGGGTGTTTCTATACTTTCTTAATTTACATATATACCCCGGCAAGATATTTGCGTTGGTATCTTAAAATATGTGGTCCCGTGGCCGTGAGGGAGCGGGTGGGCCATGGCCCTGCAGAATACTCCCTCCGCTTCCTCTGTCGATGGTAAGAGGCGAGAAAAGAGGTTGCTTTCTGTTGCCCTGGTGTTTGAAGAGCTAAACGGTATTGGAAGCCAGATTTGTTTGTGATGTTCTGTATTTGTGTCCGTTGTCATATAAGTGGAATACCTTTGAGTACGACGTTAAACACCAATCAAACAAACAAACAAACAATCTGATCAAATGTGTAACATTATCCACTTTTGATTGTTATATCCACTTTTGCATTGGGAATGATACCATAAATCAGTGTCATGTGTGATATTTCAGTGGTGATACTTTTCTTTTCGTTGGTGTTGAAGGAATAGGTGATGGCTGGATGGGTCGTCTCCGAATCAGTGCTCAGACATAGTCTGCACTCACCTACACGTTGAAACTCTTGGTGTGATTAGAACCAAAAAACAGTACTGTCTAATCAGTCTGTCACAATCTAATGGTGGCTGTATTGTTAAGATGAAGACCCGGAGTTTTACCCATAGGTAGGTCCTTGATCTTTCTTCCAGTTTAATTACAAGTCTAGTTTAAGGTAAACAAAGATACAAATATCGATTCATAGTATTTATTTTAATAGAGAATAAGTTCAGAAGATAAAATTAATATGGTTTAAATAATAAAAGAGGGAAGTACAAATACATTTAAAAATCCTTAACCAATTAATAAACATAATAAAACATTGCCATAAAATAAAACAAACAAAATTACTTAGCTCTACATGTTGCTGGCTACCTTTCCAGTACGTTTGCCTCCTATTTTTTCTTTCTATTTAAGTTTAACGTTGAACTTACTAACAATTCAAGTCCTTTAAAAAAATCTGACATAACTTGTCAGTGGTAAGAAACCATCTTTAATTGGCAGTTACCCATAAAACAGGTATAGTTAAGGGCTTCTAAAGAACTTTTTAGACGTAACTTCTACATGGTGTCAGTTTTAAAGAAATCGTCAGAAAGATCACAGTTTGATACTTCTACAGTTCAGTAAACACACTAATCCTAATGGATAAAGAAAACTAGTACATGTAGGCAATAAAATACACAATTACATTTTAAGGAATATATATATACTCAACAAAATTAAACCTTAAATATTTGCTTTATAACAGCTGTCTTGGCAAACAGCTAGAATATTATGGGTTTTATTGTGGCATTAAATCAGACCTAGATACTGATTAACAACGCCCCTGTTGCCATTGTAGTCGCACACAGTCCATTGTGGTAATTCTACTATCAAAAAATGAATCGTATTTAAGAACTGATTACAAGAGTTTCAACAAGGAAAGAGCTTCGCCCAACTTAGGCGTTTAACAATTGCGCCAGACTTTAATGAGTCATTGAATCGGCAGACTTTATCAGGGTATAAACGTCCATGTAGTCCCCTCACGTCTCATCACCAGCTGATATAGGAGTAAATGTATCAGTAAATTAAACCTTAACAAGTAATAATGTCCTCTTGTTGAAATTGGTGACATAAATCATCCAAGTCTTAGTTAATAATGTAGGCTTAACTCCTATAAAATAAATTAAAAGACAATACAAGTCACAGCGACGACCTCCTCGTCCTGATTAAGACGAGAGATAATTCTGAGGGCATTCAGTGGCGGATAATCTGATAAACCACTTTGGTTAAACGTCTACATCAGAGCCATACATAGACCTGTGCCACCAAGAGAGTAGCCTCCGTGTGATGTAAAGCACAATATTTTCATTGTATCGTTCTCCGATCTATGTTATTATATCGAGAATCAATGTTGATTGAACAATATTGTTTTCCCGAAGAAAGGTTATAGATACGGTTTAATGTAAAACAAAGTAAAATGTCACAGTAACAACTTTATTCCCGATATGTTATTTTACTACTCTTCTTTCTTGTTTTCTTTCAGTTTAAGCTAACAAGGTAAAGCTTCAATTGTCACGGATAATCGAAAGTCGACAAGCACATGTTATTGTTATTGTTATTTATTGCCGAAGATGTCGTCACATTGGCTGTGTACCGCGGAAAAATATTTGGACACCCTTCTACTGTTAACGCAAACACAATACAAGCGAAAACCGCTACATCCACACAAACGGCTACATCAACTCAAACTATTACAAAAAAGCCAAATAAACAAAATAATCAAACAGAAAGTTAAAAACCATCTGGTTCAGAGGCTCGCCCTTCCAATCCCACAAGAGACGCTGTTCAAACATTTCAATTGGAACAGCCAATCAATCTACTTAACATCGAGAGTGTTGGACGCATCTCTCTAAAACCATCAACAAACAAGCTGCTGTGATCCCTTGGAAGGAATGGAGGTAGACATCAAGCCTCCTCCCTCCACAGCTTGGCCACCTCGAGGGCGGCACAACGGCAAACACCCTCGGTTAAAAGCCAACAGAACACATAGTGCTGGTGGCTCGCGGAAATGAAATACTAGACATT
>JARFOD010086406.1:0-18573 GCA_031763545.1 Mopalia muscosa | reverse complement strand
CCTCCACTAAGTAATGTTGATAATCATGGTATGGACAATCAATCCAGAAATAAGAGAGTGCGGACAATAGAGGGTAAGAAACACAGAGACATTGAAAGACACCCACTAAGACCTCCCTGTCAATGTAAAAGGAAATGTAGTGTTAAAATTGATCAGGAACAAAGAGTTGAAATTAACAAACTTTTCTGGGAGATGGATTATATGCAGCGTCACGCATGGATATTTTCTGTGGTACCCAAGAAGAGAGCATAGGCTGTCACGGTAAGATTTTATGACAGGAATAGCAGCCGAATATATACATTACCTGAACAGAATGGCGAAGATAAAGTAGTATGCAAAACATTTTTTTTTAACACACTGGGATTTACTTCTGACAAAATAATTACTGTAACTCTTACTTTATCTCCAGCTTTTAATTTTCCTTGACACCATCCTGCGATAAGCGTGGGAAGCATGCACCCAAACACAAAATGAGGGAGACAGATTCTGCTGTGATAGAGAACCATATTTACTCTTTCAATCCAAGTATCAGTCATTACAGAAAGGCACATGCACCCCATAGAAAGTATTCACCTCAGGAGCTATCAGTGGAGGTCATGTATACAGATTTTGTCTCTAAAAACCCAGGTTTGGCATCCTATGAGACCTACCGCATGGATGAAAATGATGAATGTCAGTTGTGCAAAGAATGGAAACAGCACATAGAATGCGATTGTGTCAGTCGGAAAAACTATCGAATTGATGCCAATAAAGAAAGTTCTTATAACGAAAAGTACTTTTCTGTCGATATACAGAAAGTAATAACGCTGCTTCGTAAGCCCAGTGTAAAATCATGTATCTTTACAAGGCGATTGGTTCTGTTTCATCAAACTTTTGTGCCCCTGGGGACGAAGAGAGGCGCTAATCAGGAAAAACCTACAGGTGTCATATGGCATGAAGCGGTTTCTGGGCGTAATGCAGAGGATGTAACAAGTGCCTATTCAAACATAATTCATCACCCAAGATATCGCGACTGTCAACATTTTGTATTTGGATTGATAACTGTACGGCCCAAAACAAAAACTGGACTCTGTATACAGCCATGGTGAACGAAGTCAATCTAGTGGGTGGACCTCAGTCTGTTACTATCAAATACTTAGATAAGGGACACACATTCATGTCAGCAGATTATTTTCATGCTCAAGTCGAAAAAGGAATAAGGTCAGTAAAAAATATTTAAGACCTTAATGATTTTGAGAATGTCATCTCAAAAATCGGAAATGTAATTTCTTTAGAACACGCCAACTTCAGGCAATGGGAAAATGGAGTAAGTCAGGGGAAGTTTACAACCAAACCCATCTTATCTTCAGTTCACTCAGTGAAATTTATCAGAGGGTCGGGTAAGATGTATTGGAAATCTTCTCTTGATGACAAAGAATTTCAGTCTGGAGATTTTCTGAAGAAAAAAATACTTGACCGCCTGTTAAAAGGAAACCATGAATTTATGCCGCGAGAGAAGCCTAGAGGTGTGACTGAGACAAAAAAGTCCGACATAATTAAAAAATTGTGTCCCCTCATGCCCGCAAACAGAATTCAATTCTGGAATGATCTACCAATTGATGAAGATTCTCCCGATCTGATTGACTGTAACTAACTCTATAATGTTTTACAAGGCAAAGTAACATTAAAGGCATCTACAGTTTTGAAACACCAAATAACGAAATATTTCCTTTATTGAAATGTATTAATCCTTCAATAGCTTTATTCACTTACACTTAAACGGTGGTTTGACTCTTAACTTACACAATACAACACATGTCTTATAGGCATATTAACTGACGTCTAGACAGTTAAATCTCAAGTTGTTAAATGTTTACTTATTGAAATGTATAAATCATTTAATGATTCTATAAACACTAGCGGGGATCTCACCGGAATGCTGCTAAAAGAAATTTGAAAATGTACACCATGATCATTCTGATGATAACACACCCATTGTTCTCAAATAATGTTATCTGTAATGGCTGATATAAGCGACTAGAATTTTTTTTTGTTGAGAATATAATTCAATACGGAGTGTTTTGCTATAAATAAACCAATTTTAAACAATTATCCAAACAGTTCAGTTGATTTCTGCACTTGCTTCCTTTTCTCGTTGTTTTTCAGTTCATAATTATCGTAGTTTCTCTGACAAAAGGAAGCAACTGACATTTCAGATATATATTTCGATATTTATCCAATAGGATCATTATCACCATATTTCGGCTTTTATTGTGATCATTTAAATAGCTTTTAAGTTTCTGTAACTATTATATTCTTTAACAGCTGTAAACATTCATGTTTTATGCCAAAATATCAAAATGAAGATTTTGTCACTTGCTTCCTTTTGTCAGAGTAGGGCAGTATAGTAAACGGCTCGTCTAAAAAACGATACACGTTAAATTTTGCATCTTTAACGATCAAAGAAAAGCATATTGACGTATGTGTGAAAACACCAGGAACTGTCCAGTTCAAAGAGGTAAGATAATTCCGTTACATTCCACAAAACAGCAATTACCAGTTGTGTGATTTGGGGAGGTGGACAGTAAAATCTTCTCTACCTTTAATCAATTATTTTCTATTATCTCCCCTAGCCCCAAGTACTGCCAGTTAAAAGGAAAAATAAACGATAGTATTGATTGTATACAATCCTAAATAAATATGCCTGATATAGAGTATGCACCATGTATTGTTATCACAAAAACACTGAAATGTTTTACGATAAGATCTACGCAAAACTGCCAGCCGTGGCAGTTTTGTCGCGCTAACATGCAATTAACGCGCTAAAGGCCCATTTATACTGAGCGCAAACGCGACAACGAACGCGAACGCGACTGCCGCGACGTTCCGCACGAATTATCGTGCATACTTAAAACGGCGTATGGCGCGGTAAATTCCAGATTTATTGCAAATTCTCATCATGGCCTTAATATGTCAATTGCTGTAGGTCTTGATGTAGTACTGATTTCGCACAATGATTGGCTATTGCCAATAGTTCGCGCGACCTTCTCCCAAAAATTTGCTCTGGAGGCAATGTCTGCGGCTTGCCGCGCGACCACAGATTTGGCCGCGTTCGCCGTGAGTATAAATGACTCCATTGTCATAGCAGGTAATCGGTTGCCGCTTTCGTGTTCGTGGTCGCGTTCGCGCTCAGTATAAATGGGCCTTTATGTCTTATGCCGCGACCGTTGCTGTATTAGCATCTGCTCAAATAATCAATGCCGGTTCTGACTGACCTGTGAGTATTACGAAAAGCTCCACACAAATTGTTTGTATTTGAAGCATATTTAAACAAATAAATTTTAGTGCCAATGTACTGTCCCTTTGTTTACTAGAAAAGCAACAAAAGAGTGAAATAGAGCATTCACACATTTCTGCGTTAGACAGCGACGGTAGATTCAAGCATGATAATGGTTGGAGCATAGGCTATAAAAAAATATAACCAATGGGTTGACATGATTTTGTTTTTATAAGCTAAGCGGAGATGACGGCATGATTGGACGTCAAACACATTACGGAATTAATGAACCTGTGTTAGTGTAGTTTGCCCAGTAAGTGTTTTTATTCGTATTATTGTTATCACTTTTTTTTTCTCTAAAAATGTGATTCATCATATGATTGCTTGGATGTGCCAGGTGAAAGTATCTTGAAGAATATATATAATATACTTATGTTCGATTCCCTGGCATGGCTAACATGAATGACTATGTGAAAAGGAAAACAAGCACGTCGCTGATCGCTAGTGATCCGAGTTCGAATGTACCACTGGCTGGGATAAGTCATATACAACAAAATAGTGCCAGTAAATTTTTGTTAAAACCAAAAATTTAACATGGCCTCTACAGTATTTACTACGTTAATTAAAATTGACTCTTGTCCACTTTGTATTGAGTTCTTTTCTTCACAATGAGCGTTATTGGTACCTTCGCTTTCTGTTGTTTATTATACTGACATATTCAATGTGAACTGTTCGAACGGCCTTACGTTCTCGAACATTTGGTGAGTCTTACGTCACAATATATAGAATAACGACATAAAGTACATTGAACATTGATTTAACATCAAAGTTAATTTTAGCTTATTCCAAATATCTAATAATAATCCAAATTATTATGCTAAAATAACCCTGTACATTTAGTTGGGAAAATTAATCCGTTTATTTGCCTGTACAGATGCTATAATCGCAGATCGATGCATAAGAGGGGTATTTAGTAACATAGTTTACGTACTTACGCTTGGTATCTATATATTGTTTGTTGGATTCTATGTTTACCATTTTTATTTCCTTATTGGCTCGATATTTTCATCGTACTATCGAATATTGTATTTCCATGTGCGTTAGGTGGTGACAGTGGTAACTAAAACCAACCCGAGATTCGCATGTAGCTACCAAAGGTTCAACGATAATTTCGAAAGTATGTCAAGGAAGACTTTATCCAATACAGCAGGTGAGAGCTGACAGCTGGTTTTATCGAGACGCTTAACAAATGTACCCGACTTAAAGCGCCAAACTATTCACATATTATTGTTGTTTTTTTAAAACTATATTCCACCTAAAGCTGTCTGTTTTCAGTTCGAGATGAACAGACAAATACCTATTGTTCTTCGGAATATATTTTGTCAAGTGAACTGGATCTCTGCGGTGATAGTTCACAGTGAACCAGCGGGTGTCATCCCGATGAACAAATGTGATGCCCGTCAAAGCCCACCTATTGTGTTTACGTCCAATAAACAACAGCATTTACTATTTTGTCAATATATATATATACCAAATTGAAGTCATTAGAGCGTATAAAAATGATGTCAATCACAACGTAAAGTCTGATGCTAGCCCGGTGTCCTGTTATTAATTATTGACTTATTGCAATGAACATTATTGCAGAAGATGTATGAAAAACATTACTTTCAATTTAAATTAGATTTAAGTTTATTCCATCCGTTTCCTTAAAACGATAATTCTCCACACAACACCAACTATGTAATCAGATTCAAGTGCTTGTTCATCGTACAAACTGCAAACTGACATACACTACAACCTATCCTATGATGAGCTTCATACTCATATAGTTATTTGAATGTATGCACATGGCGTGATTATAGTAAAGTAAACTTAAAAATACGGCGAAAAAATAGTTTAAGACTTAATCCAGCAAAGTATTGCTACTATTCGGTGAATGTATATGACAATGTCCTATGTAGGTTCTAGGGTAAGAGACAAGACTTCTATGCAAGAGCAAGGACAATAAACTTCCATTGCTATTTGTTAGTCAAACTTTTGATTCCATTTAAGCCTCTGAAATATATTTATATGGCCCTTCTTAGACATAATATGGGATTACTTTTTTATATTTAATATTTACCCGTTACCTTGTCTCATGATCTCACCAATGATTTGTAATTTGGACGAAGTACTTAGTTTCCCAGTAATTTGGGACGTTCTCTTGTCGTTTATATTAAATAATATCACTAAAAATGTGTCCGTTATGCGAAACCTTTGATGTAATATATCAAAGAAAACTGGATATAAATATGAGACTTGTAGAAGAGATTTGTAGAAGACGTGCCCTGAACAAATACTAGGGAAAATTCAGCTAGAAGCATTGCTCATCAGTATACTGTAGACACTCGCTTTGAATCCAAGCATATGCTATGCTAGGAATCTGATTTCAAATCACTGAAAAATATCTGCACCTAGTTATTTTTTAATAAGTTGAGAAATCTAATTGTAGTTGTAATTTCTCGTGCTTCGAAATTTCTTTAAAAGAGATGTTCAGGATTGTTGCTATCTTCCAGAACACCAGCAACAATCCAATAAAGCAACCGATCTAAAAATGCTTGAATTGTCTGTCATTTTTATGACGGTGCCAGGTTAATTTATATAATATAAAGCAGGCTACGGACAGGGTGTGGATTCTTTCAGGAACCCCCAGAATAAACATAGTGGTAATTCGGATACCCCAGTAATATGGTTGGCTCTACCATATCTTGGCAAACATTGATAAATGTTGGTGGATAGGGTATATAAGAAAAAGTAAAAGGTTGATTATTAAGCAAGCAATATTCAGAACAAATTCATGCCTACTCATTTTTGGTCTGCCAACAAACTGACAGAAATTTAATTACGCGTACTAAAGAACATTCTAAACCATGGACTTCAAGCCAACAAAGATTTATTGTTGTTAAGATAACTCCATTTATCCCATAAATAAGTAAATTTTAGGGTAATAAAGACATGTGCTATTTGTTTCATATCTACACACGTTGGATATAGCTTTCCCAGGTTCTGATTGGTTACATTCTGTTCATTGACACAATTCAACCAGAAAAGCTACCACTTTGACGGACTACTTTTTTTGACAACTCACTGTTATCTGCCCTGTTCCAAACACATCTTCTAAAATTCCATGAATTCAACTAGAGCCACTGCCAAGTACATCTAAACCACCCGCTGTAATGGCTTCACAACAAGTTACGTCACGGGTTATGTCCACTTCAAAGCCTGACATATTTGCAGGTCACATCTCAGGCGGAGTCTTCAATATTAATATTGTAAATAGCAAAGCCAAGTTTTATCATCAAAGTTAACGGTCTTCAAATTTAATTTTTTTTATCGCGTCTGCTCTGGGATAAAGACCACTATTATAACTTTTGGAATATGCAAAAATTAAAAAAATTGCAAATTTTGAGCTGAGGGTGGTTAGAGTATCCTTAATACACTAATATCCTCTAAAAAGCCAGACTGTGTAAATGCACACACGCGGTAAAGCTATTTAGCGTTGACTTAGAGAAACAATCTGATAAATGATCAATTGCTAGAAATATGTCCGATAAGGAAGATGATCAATACATATTAATTGTCGTGGTGTTGCAAAACGATACATGTATATATATGCATGTATTCAGGTGGCTATCTCCCCTGAGTATGCATAAAGACTATTATTATAAAACACTTCCTGCGTTCAATGTTACGCTGGTATGTTTTTGTTGTTATCCATTTTAGGATATCTGTTAAACAAGTTATTGTTTGATTTCTCAAATAATGTGACAGCAGTTGCTTATTTATCAGCAAACGATACAGTTATAGCGGAAGTATGAACTCAGCCACTAACCAGTCTCAACAGCATTTTGACTTTCAAAGTGCCATACGACTCATTGCGCAAGGAATTGGATATTTCGTTCGTTTCGCTCAGTTCGAATGTCGAGATCGACTGACGCATTAAGGGTTTTAAAAAAACTTGAAAAGAGGTAGTACAGCGTTAGCATGATTTACTAATGATTCCACATCAAATTTATGGCCTTCCATGTTTCTCTAGTCTCGCTAGGGGGTGCTTTTTCATCAATCGCTGGTCTGGGCACAATGCCGTTTAGATTGGTTAGTGGCTGGATTCATACTTCCGCTTGATAGACTTCTGGTAATCGATAACGGCTCGTCTCAAGGTCGATGTGCGTGTTATATTGCACGGAATAACAAATCACGTTTCACGATCCAAGACAAGCAAATTTATAGATGTGCGAAAACACCAGGAACTGTCCAAAAGGTAAGATGATTCCGTTTCATTACGAAATAGCAATTATTCCTTCCACATTTGTGCTTTGGCAAAGTGGGCAGCAAAATGTTCTCTGCTTGTAATTAATTATTTTCAGGTTCTTATTACCACGAACGTCCTATGAGGATAAAGGACTAAGCAACGATTGTACCACTTAAACACACCATAACACACCGTGCATCAAAGCCATATTTATAAATGTTTGTATGAAATCAAGTGCTTGGTCTTGTTAATAGCCTGTTCAAACAACTTATTATTTTACTATTTAACAAAATAAATAGTTATTTAACACTAAGTTTTGTTTACAAAGTTTATGATCATAACAATCTTCTCTCTGAAATACTTCGGAACTATTTTACTAGATTAGCAGCATTACATACTCATAATACACGCCAGCTAAATTATGACCTGTTTAAGTCACACTATACTCCAGAACGTCATTTTACAGACTCTAAACCTTGGAATTCAATCCCAAATCATTTATAATGTCTTTTTCTAAATCACTTTAGAAATCAGGAAGCTTTCAGATTTTCTCATCCAAAATAAATGGCATTTTCAACTTATATCATTAATCAAATTAAAAGACAATCTGATTAACTTTTATTTGTCAATATGTGCTTAATTCGTTATACTAATAAGTTATACTTTATGTAAAATGAATTATACATTATCCGATTTGGAACTAATTTCTTTTTTGTGTTTTTAGCATTAATATATTTGTGTTTAGTTTAGAATTGGTAAATTATCAATAAATTAATAATGCTCTTATATATTTTTTTATAAGGTGCTCTGTGGAATGTTTTATATTGTAATATGTTCTTTCTTAAAATGTATTTCTAATGGTTTATCTTTATTCTATACTACGTACTAATAACTTTATTCTATTTTTGGGATACAAAAAAAACGCTAACTATTTTTTTAATTGTTAAAATGTGTGAACTTTGTGAAAATTCAGTGAATAAAGAATCAATAAAAAAAACATTTGTTATTCTACTGCTATGGTAACAATGGAAAGCTTTTAGCACGCAGAAAGTCAGTGTGGGCGCTAGACGAACTTTGTAACTGTCGTGACGGGAATATCATGGAGAAAAATCAGGAGCAACGCAGCTGAGTTATTAATTGAGCACGTTTCGTTTCAGTACAAATTAGTCAATACGGAATTTAACCGGTACAGATTCGTCTCAATTCAATGCGAGTCAGGTCAATTTATTTCGTTGTGATGGATATTAATTACTGTATGTACAATTAAAATAAATCCAGAGTTCTGTATCTCTTATAGTCTATCATGCAATGTAGGCTTATTCAAAGTGAAAAATTAGAGTGCACATAACTATGTGATTTAATGTTTTTTTTCAATGACCGATTAGTTCTGTCCAATAACATGTTGTCCAGAGCGTAAAACATTTCGTCGTCATGGTAATTGACTAAATATCCGTACCGAGGATGTCTAAACGGTCATTGTTTAGACAAGATAATAATGACAAAGACAGCATTTTAAGTCATCAGTGCAATATTCTAGCCAGGTGTTTATATTTATCGAAATCTACGTTTACTTTCCCTCCGGTTTTCCACGGTATTTAATCGTCAGCAGGTGAGTGAATCACCTAGAGTACGATGTTAAAATCAACTGAAACACGATATTATACAATGGTAAAGTTTTGTTCTCCAAATGAGCAATAGCGGTGATATTAACTGTGTTTATTTATACCAAACAGAACCTGTCATTTAAAGCCAATGCACAGTGGGGTCCAGATAACTCATATCAGGACATTCTTGGAGCTTCATTAGTTCATTAGTAAGTTTGAACAGATATTAGTTGAGAATAGTAGAAGGCCGGGTTATAAAGAGGTCTAGGTGCGCAGCAAGGGTTGCTAGCAATTCGGTGGCTAATTCTGAGGGTCGTGGGTACGATTCCCGGGCGGTTACCAGCAGAGTTTTCTGAACTTGAATCTGTTAAGATTAAAAAAGTGCTGTAAACATGTCCATTGAAATAATCATTTGAGGCATAAAAAATGAATATATTGCTATTTTTTAGTGGATTTTTTCCCCCTCATTAAAGCAAATAAATGGATTTTATTTGTCTTAACTCCGCAAAACAAAATGGAAGCCATTGAAAAATTTTGATATATTTCAGACTTGGAAAATAGTTTCCTCCATTTATGAAACGGATAGGATCGCATTCCATTTAATTGTTCATATACAAATAAGAGCAGTTTTGTTGCAGAGATTATGTCTAGTTCAAATGCTGATTTAAAAAAAGAAGATATTTAAAGCTTTTCTTTAAATCGGTTTAGTAGTTTTCAAAAGAATAATATAGATTGCCCCAAGTTATCATAAATTGGTTTTGTTTTTCATTTCTGTAGGCAATGATCCAATCTGCTCTAAAATATTCTACCACAAAACGCAGAAACATTTCTAAATCAAGTGACTTGTTTGTAAATTTTGTGTTGTAAATAAACGTCTTCGCCAGAAGTAAAATGATATTTGTTATAGGATAATCAATTTCTAAGCCACATACTATTTTCACACTGTCTAGTTTTGTGGTTTCCCCTAATGCTACTTGTAACCAATTTTCTACCTTATTCCAAAGTGTTTTAACCTTTGGGCAGAATAATACTAAATGTTCTATGTTTTCCTCTTCTTCATTACAAAAAGAACATCTTCCATTCTCTCTCTTACTTATCTTAAAGAGGAATGAGTTTGTACATAAAATCCTATGTATAACCTTGTATTGAAAACTTCGGAATTTAATTTTTGACGTTGTAGAAATATTCCTTCTGAAAGCTTTCTTCCAGTCAATGTCTGTTTTTTTAAGTATATTATTCCACCTTTTTAAGGCCTTTGTGTCAACAAAGATGGAAGCATTCATTATATCGTATAATACTTTATACACCCTTTGTTTTGTTGTAGCAGAATTTTCTTTTCCATGCCAATTACAGCTTTATTTTTATTATACATTGTGTTTAACTTTAAGGTTTCTTTCCAACTGGATGGGATAGATCGGACTAATTTTTCATAATCCAGAAAAGTACATTTTATTTTATGTCTGCTTTATTTCTTTAAATTGAATTATTTCCCCAGCATGGTCAAATATATCTCTGATGTATTTAATGTTACTGTTGTACCAATTTGAAATATACATATTTGGTTTTAACATATGGTTACACCAAAGTGGTTCATCCATGATGATAGTTTCTTTCTGCAGTGGTACCATGCAGTAAGTGTATCAATCCAGAAGGGGTTATTTATTTCAGTAATAACCTTTTTCACCCTCTCGCATCCCATATCCCAAATTGATAGTATTATATTTGTGTGTTCTTTATTTAGCGTGGCCCATTTGGGGCTATAGAATAAAATCTGCTTGATCCATGATATTTTAAGGCCCTCTATAAATTTTTTTATGTTAACCATTCTAATTCCTCCATAATCATAATTTTGGGTAAGAATTTTCCGTTATACCCTATCGCAACCTACATTCCATATAAATTTGACCAGATTACATTATAACTCATATTAATAAATGATATAGGAGGATTCGGTAAGGTTATAAATAAATGTGTTAGTTTAAACAATGCAAGCGATATGATTATTGTAACTTTGCCGAACAGGGTTAAATTTCTACACTTCCATTTTTTATGTTCTTGTTGAAGGCAGTCGAGCTTGTCTCTATAATTTATAATGGTGATTTGATTGAAATTCACAGAGAAAAACTTTATATCGAGGATTGTGAGTTCTATAACCCAATCTAATTTTATATCTCGACAGTTTAATCTCCGAGTGTATTATATCGAATTGCGAAAGAATATCCTTTGATCACTTTTCACAATATTTATAGGAGCTGTTTCTTTTGAACAGAAACTTTCTGCGTCGGCTGTAACCGGAAATGACGGCAGTCCATTAATGAACTTCGAGTTTAACCTAATAAGGCATGTTTGTTTGATCAATCTTCGAATAGGAATATTTGATAATTAGGTAATTAATCAAAGCAAACTGGAATTATTTGCTTATTAAAACAAATGAAATGAATCCACAATAAAACAGTCAACCTCATTATCAATTGATGCGTCATTTGATTTACAGCGGGGGCAGCACATGGAAACCACGTGGTTTACTGGTGGTATACTGGGGAACTGGATGACCCAACATAAAACCATATCAATACCACGTGGTTAATATGTTGTGGTTGAATTCATCAGAAAACTGTGTGAGTACCACGTGGTAAATATCTTGTGCATGGTTGAATTCACCAGAAATATACGTGAATAACACGGGGTTATTTTTTGTGAATGAAACCACTATAAATCATGTGAATTCCATGTGAAAATATTTTCGGGAATGGAACCAACAAAAAAAAAAGAAGGAATTGTTGTGACTCCAGCCGTCTCTTTTTGTTGACCTATATTTACATCAGTATTGTTTAGTTATACCTTGTCTATATCGTATAACCACCATGCATATAATAAATTCAACGCATCAACACTTTTTAAAACCGCTGACTCAGGACACCCATTGTCGATGGTAGTATATAAGACTTGCATCTTCTTTCATTATTTATGCGAGTAAAAAACGCGTTAAAGACGTGGGAAAAGACCTATCCCGTTTTAAAGACACGTAGACTTCTTGTGTATAGTCCGTGGAAACATCACGTGTTAAAGACGTGTACAGTTCTAGTGCATGCCACATGGAAATATCCCATTCAATGGCGTGTAGGATTCCTGCGTACATCATGTTTAAAATACTTTTACAATTTTTGCGTGTATCCCGTGGAAAATTCACGTGTTAAAGACGTGTACAATTCTCGTGTAGATCCCGTGGAACTATCACGTCATAATTATTTGCATGTGCCGCGGCATATCTGTTATGCCCACTGGCCTATATAAGCCTAACCGTTCCGCTACAAAGTGCAACAAATTCTAGACATTTGTGTATATATATGCCTATCTGTATAGGGCTATGTGCCGTTTTAGTCAATACAATAAATCGATGTTTAAGTAAATTACGGTACTCGAGGAAGATAAGGATGATCATGTATAATATTCACCACGCTTGTCATTATTAAGGCAAACTTTAGAGGTATATCAATATCTTTTGGGGATTGTGTGTGACGGGAGTGTAGTTCTGAAATGGCTGGAAACTTGTGTGGTATAGAGAACTATAACGGTACCAAGTCCATTCATTTATAATAAACTGAACTGCATTTAAATATGAAAACCGGTTAAGGCCATGCTTATAAAACCTAGTTAGATAGTGAGGCGATGCGGGAAGTAGCGTATAGCGAAGTACGAAGGTGAGAAGCGATGTGCAAAGTTGCGAACCGATGAGCGAAGCTGCAAAATGATGCAAAAAGTTACGAAGCAATCCGCGAAGTTGAAAAGCGAAGCGTTGCGCAAAGTTGCGAAGTAGGTGATACACAGTTGTGTATGTCTACAGGGAGGGGAGATCCCTAAGGGGTAATTTGATCTGCAGTGGGAGATCACGAGTGGTGGATCTCTGATATTGCGGGGAGATCCCTAAGGGGTAAGATGATATACAGTGGCTGATACCCAGTGGTGTATGTCTATATGGTGGGGAGATCCCTAAGGGTTAGGATGATCTGCAGTGGGAGATCACGAGTGGTGGATATCGAATAGTGCGGGAAGATCCCTGAGAGGTAAATGTTCTACAGTGGGTGATACTCAATGGTGGATGCCTTATAATGCCGGGTGTTTCCTGAGTGGAAGGTTCTTCTTCTGGGAATATGTCCAAGGAACATGTAAGTCTGGGCGGGCATGTGCTGTTCAATATTTGGTTAGGGGCTAATCAGAAGAGAAATGTCATTGGATTGATCCTGCCTTTATGTTAATGCTTAGTCGAGTATAAGTGAGTGATTAAGTGAGAGGGTGATTTGTGGAGTGATCAAGCGAGATTTGTATCGATCATGTAGGGTCCCTTGATTGATCGAGTGAAGGAGTGAGTTAATTGTTATGAGAACACTTTTCAGAACCTATATTGGTGACATGCCAAAACAGTGTTGGAATAGCAAGGCATTAAAAGTTTATGGATGTAAATTGATTTTTAAATAGCTGGTGTAAAAATTGTGCTTGTCACTTTATTCTTAAATCAATAGAGAGTTAGTCCTGGCGTGCAAACAAAGCCTTTCGCAAGTATCTTAACTCATTGGCGAGCTTAAACAGCATGTTGAAAGGTTCACTATTAAACGGGTCGTTGACTATGTGCTGGTTGAGTGTTTAGTTTGATTCTCGGAGGGACATCAGTGCTGTTCGCGGCGGTGTATCGTCGCTTAGCACCATCATCGACTCTCTTCGGATCAGTATAGATTGTTAAATTGGTGAGACTGACGTGAACAGCGAATCAATAATATCACATTTAAGGATATAGAATTGTTAACTTTTTGAAAAAAAATTGTTAAATGCAACGCATCGTGGTACAGGTGAAATGTGTGAAGGTCTGAATTCAACGCTCGAAGAACCCAGATTCCAAAGCAGTTCGTTTTGCTGTAAATTAAAGTGACCAAGTCCTGCCTGGTTATCAACTCTTTTGACTTCGCTGGATATCTGCTTGGAGTTCGTTAACAAGTTACAGCGCTGAAGATGAGTAGACCTGGATTAGAACGACAACTCACCGGTGTCCAGGTACGGGTCATTATTTCAGTAGAATATACTAAGGTTATTTTATTATAAGTGGCATCTTCACTAAGAATTGTCTTGAAAAACCAAAGTATCGAAACAAGAAACTCTGATCTGGGATTCAAGGATATAGCTAGAAAATGCTCATTTTCTTTATTTGATTATTTGTTTATTCACTCATTTAATTTATTCGTTTTATTTATTCCTTCCCTCACCCTCCCTCTCTTTTATTTATTTCCTTTCTTTTCCATTTCATTTATTCGACAAACTCATAAAAGAGAGAACGAGAAAGTATTCATATGAATTAAATCTATATGTTGCGGTATATATAACTTGAATACTTGAACATTGCAAAGAGAATATGCGGTATATCACTGACATAACCAATATGTAACTCGAACTAATACATGCACATGCGGTTAACTTTACGTGTAAGTCTATATACTATACCAATTTTCCTCTGTTGACGGATCAGTACTAATGTCCTGTTAATGGGTATATTATTGACATATGTAATTACATGCTGTTGAAGAATGGGTCAGAGGTGGTTTAATATTTGGAATTGGAAAGGTTGAGTTATAGGCCTATATAGTTTGATTATTGTTTAGATCATATTCAATTAATATAAATGAGACATAACACGGGCAAATGGTCAAAAGGTACAACGAAGAGTGATTCAGCCAAATGGTGCCAATTTTAACGAGACGATAAACAAGTAAATGATTAAATTTACCTGGCGTTACAATGTATATTTCAATCCCGAGATTTACAAATAATAAGAGCGATACAGACAAATTGTGCACATGTAAAAATGACACGCGAGATCAACAAACGAAGAACATCTTATTTTAAACGAGACACTAAGTAAGACGCCGGTATGTCGAACATAAATGAACGATATGAACGATATATACGTTAAAAATGTAATCGGGGCAGTGTCAATGTGATCTAAAGCAAAGGGAAAATTGGAGGAAACGCCGATAGCATTGCGTCATCTTGGCAATGACGTACATGGTATGCTTCGTATAAGACAGGCCCCTGGAATGATTCACGAACTGTATATGTTGTATGATGTTTGAAATCAAGGCATAGCCCATTGTGGTGACAAGCATCTTTAGAACCCTCGTGTCATATAGAGATTATATGTAAGACAATTGGGGTTCGATCTGTTAGTGGCATTTGAAAAGCGATAAACAAAACAGGGAAACTTCTTGGTGAATTCTAACTGCTCGTGTTATTTGTCGCAAAAACGTTTTCATGTCTATTTTGACTTCGTTTCAAGCACACGCATGGTGTTCTCTTTAAAGCACTGTTTGCGCGGACTAGCAACGATAAATATGATGACGTGACATGTAAAATATTGAGATTTTTGGGAAGATGACAAAACTTTAAACTACACTTACGTTTTGATTATGTAAAAATATTGGACATTTGAATTAACTATCACATTTTCTAGCTAAATCGAATGAGATGAATAACAGCAATAGATGCAAAGATGTACCTTGTTCTAAAACATGAACATAAATGAAAACGAAACAAATCAGTATATGTATATAGAGATACAAATAAGTTTATTTTTTACGTGTCAAGGATTGAAACATGAACGTTGAGAATATGATATTAAATTGCTTTATAGCATTTGCTTGTGACTTATAATGCCAGGCTATATACTTCTGGTAATGCCCATTGGACAGCTGGTGGCGTAATGCAGACCTATTGCACCTCTGGTCTTAAGGGATCATGCTATTATTATAATATACCATTTTGCTCTTTTTTTTCTACACATCTGTGAAAGGGCTGTGTCTACTGATGTCCATTCGAGAGTTCATGAATCCTCTCAATATTGCATGTGTTATTCGTTAGCATGAGAGAGTGAATATTGTTATAGTTAATCTCCCTGACAACGCCGAGTTAAAGCACACATGTATGTCTGCTGTAGGAGTGGTTTCTATTGTTCACAGCATTGGTTAAGCGATGGGAACCTTTTTCCGGCATCCGGTCAACTACAAAGGTCTTTTCAATGAATCATGTTTTATTAAAACTGCGAAATAGCTTGTTTGTATTGATTACACTAGGAGTTCTTTTATATTGCAATAAATAATTGTTGACGTAATTGACGCCCGCACTCATCAAAATGATTTACAGACAAAATGAGCAGCGCATGAACACAACAAAAACCATCATGTCTACTTTCCGTAAGGATCGTCTGTGTGGATATCATGTTTATCTAGACAATGGTCCGTTTATAGATTCAATGAACGGAGCTTCCAAATGATGTCTATTATTTGTCCATATTATGTATGACTTTAGTGATCATGGCTATTTAAGTGTTTATTTTCAGGTATGTATTAACGTAAATTAAATTGATTGCATGTTTGGAAGCTGTTTAACCGCTTCGGCTATAATTTCACATGGACGATCATGAAGACTTATACGTCCTCGTCCCGAATTCCAGTGTTGGTGAATTTAATCACCATTAACACTACATTTGTCACCTCTGTATCTGTAAGAATATCTTTGGCGTGAAAACTTAAAATATCTAAGAACAAAACAAATAAAAATGCAAATTTTTTATTCGTGATTCTAGCTATTGAAATAATGAACTTTTCAACCATGCATGGTTTTAAAGGATAGTAATTGATTTCCGTTGTCAGTTGAGACTGTTACCACGGCGATAAACAAATAACAGACCAACATACTCCCAGTTGTCCTTAGATGTCCTTATAGGGTAGAAACCTGATCTGTTTTCTATGTTGTCATAGAGAATGGATTTTATTTCATCATTGTTCATCTACCGACTGGTCTTGTCAAAAGTGTCAAGACCCCTTTACTAAGAACATGTTTATCCAGGTTGCTGGTAAAAGTTCCGATTGTCCCACCCATCCAACACCATTGACATACACAACTATAGAAGCTAGCTATTACTTGAACATTCCCAGTCCCATGTTAAGTATATAATGAACCAATGATAGCTCCTGGAAGTCAGACCAGGCAGTGACAGATGGGTCGTCTTAAGTATTCGCAAACACCGAAAATTTTGGTTGTACAACGGAACAGTGTAGGCTACTTGACGTTTGGTGTATAGCTTTATATCCAATATTCGGTATACGCCAGAATGGGCGATTATAGAGCACGACCTGAGGACACGAGTCCTTTTGATCAACATTATTTTTGTGTTATTTATTTTCAATCTAATCAGCAACGTAGCAATTATCTCCGGTTTTAGTCACATGGATTCCACTGTGTTTGTTAAAACACACAATTGGAATTAAAATCATTTTATACAAAAAAACAGGCTTTATGGATATCGACCTTTTTTTTTCACATTTTAATTAATACCAATGTCACTTACACCCTGATATTAAGATGAAGTTAAAAGAATATAGATGCGAGCGATGGTATTTGTTTTTCTATATGTTCTGGCAGCTTTCGTTATAAACACATTTATCAGCATCCCGGAGTAAACAGACAAATGTATATATGATGTATCAAGCCAATCAGTAAGCGATTTCTATTAGCGGTTTAGCAAGGAGTGAAGCAGTTTGCCATAACAAATATACGATGAAAGAGAGAGAACAAGTGTAAAGGCCTACACGCATAAACAAAATATCACGTTTCTGAAAATAAATTATTCAGACTTTTAATCACCTTTATATAAAAACTAATTGTTTTACCAATGATTTATCTGTGCTAACTGAAACTTATTTGCTTATTGGTTCAATAAAGCATGTGTTTTTGGCACTATATATGCAGTGGTATAGGATGAAATATACACGGAATGTAGGGCCTATTACGAGTTAATTAAAATAGGCTTATTGGATCAATTGGTCATCATTTTGTTTTAACGGTCACCTCGCCGACCTATATTGTATATTGATTCCATTTATATCCACCTCGAGTTGTAATTGGATTTTTGTAAAGTATCATGTCACGACATGAGTTTAACCAGAAGTATATTAGCGAATATACTTCTGGTTTAATATATAACTATAAATATAGCATGTTATTCATCTATAGTATAGTCATTTTGTACGTTAGGTTGTCCCATCTACTGGTATAGCCATCTTTTGCCGAACCAAGTCGTTATAAGTGTTGCGTGTTTAAAACAATCAATATCAGGTAACGAGACAATAATCCATTGTTTACATAGCCGTTGAAGGGCTATACGAGACTGTATTTGCCCTGTTCTTCGAGCTAATTAAACCCACGCTGCATCAAACTTGTTAAACATTAGATCAAGTCTGTAGGGAACAAATCTATTGCATTTTAATATTCATCCATTCACGCAACCGATTAATAAACCCCCCCCCCCCCCCCCCACACACACACACCCATACGCACGTACACACACGCACCCCTCCTCCCGGACGAGTATGCCCCAT